>VZTD01000172.1:640343-726481 GCA_013397725.1 Rhagologus leucostigma
CATCCTGGTGTGCATCTTTCGGGTGTGCACTTTCAGTGTGCATTCGGGGATGCTTTCTACCTGGATGTGGTGCACCAGAGGATCCTTAAAAAAATACTGAGGTAAAACCCTTTTCCCCCTCTAACCGTGTTTGGCTTTTAGTTCTAAGCTCAGGGAACAGCATCAACAGAACAGAGCGGAGAGCAGAAACCAACTGCCCAGACAATGATTCAGCACTCCGAAGATCTCACTGTTGGCAGAACTGACTGACTTGATCTCAGCATCGCTGGCACCTAACTCAGAACCTTTGCTTAGAGTCCCTTTGCATTGTACAGACATGGTCAGGGGCAACAAGTCTTCTGTCCAATACAGAACTCTAGTCTATGCCCTGGATTATTCCGGGGGTAGTCAGAGAAGACAGTTACAATTTCAAGAGACAAGAAAAGAAGCCAGTGTCTGTTATTTTCCTCTGCTGGTATTAGGAGGATGGACATAATTTAAAACCAAATTGAGAACTTTCTGTGAAAGAAATACAGTAGCAAAAGGAGTTTATGAAACTTAGCATTTTATCTCTTCTAGCAGCCAGCTTCAGGGTTTACATCTATTTCTTCTTTCCAAAGAAAGGTAGTATCACAGAAGGAAGAATCAGGTCCTTAGAGCAGTTTACAATAGAAACAAGATGATCACAAAAGACTGTTGGGCAACAGACACCAAAATTGTCACATGAGAGATTTCACCAGTTTTTACTCCAATATAAGGTACATCTTCATTAGTACTTATTCTGCATGAACAACAGGATAGAGAAACTCTGGGCATTGGCTACAATTCTACCTTGCTGAGTTAAGTTGTTCAAATGTGTCCAAAGGCCACTGCTCAGAACCATACTCACATCGAACTCCGGGCGCTCTAGCACAACTGGATGCTCAGTAATCCAGGATGGGACTTCTGATGTGGGGTGCGGTATTTCTTTCACTGTGGAAATATAAACACTTGGGATCTAAAGGCTGCAGTAGCAGTGCAAGGAAGTTGTGTTGGAAGACTGACAGAAAAACCCTCTCTGATTTCAGTTTGGTGAGTAAAATCTTTTCAAAAAGTTTGCCAGAGAGTTTTTTGTTTCTGGAAATGCCTCCAAATCACTGACAGGAAGTGGAGAGGGAAGATGAGAACAAAGGGGTGACAGCATTCTTTCATCACCTCTAGTAGGATCATTGAATATTTAACAATAACCTGGGTATTTCCTTTGTGCTGCCTAAGGCCAACACAGACCTACTAAGCTGAAGGTCACTCTGATACAATGTGCACCATGTGAACTACATTTCCCCCTTAATTCCTATTAACTTTTAGAAGTATTACTGAAACTGCACACCACAAAACTCAGTATCAAAACAAAAAAAATTTTAAAAGGGGGGGGCTACGCTAATGGATCAAGAATGGGATGCTACTGCTAATGACCTTGGCCTGGTTAAGATCAGAGCAAAACAGGCTATAACATAGTTGATTTTGTTCTGTTTAATTTTTCAGATGACAGCTGAATAATTCACTCATCTGAGATTTATTTTATAAGAAGTCAGATGTGTGGCACATTAATGCATTTTATATTATTATTATATATAATACCCACCGTTGGTAAGCTGGAGAGAGTCCGGGTCTAAGGTCATGGAAGCGTTTTCAAGCAGAGCATTTTTCTGGAGGAGCTCAGCAATATAATCTCGGAAATCACTGATGGTGTACACAACTGTCGGATTATCCTCTATGCCCATAAAGGAGTTGTCCTCCACCTTGTTTGACTGAAGGTTAATCAGGTCCCAGGTGGCATTGCTCATGGCTTTTCCATCAAATGTGACAGCATAGTGAACTTCCACCCCCCTTCAGTTGTACAAAGAGAAGGAACACAGATGAGAAATGCTAGGTTTTCCAAAGCAAGCAAACACTATATTTTTTCACAAGAACCTGCGTCAATACCCTTTTTATTATAAAAATACATGGCTTTAAAGGACTGTAAATAAAAACTACTTGATTCTTTTCACAAAGTTCTCAAGGAAAATGCTACCAAAAACTGACATTTGGTCTGGTCCCAGTCCTGTATTTCTACTAGTGAATGGCAGACAGACCACAAGCAGACCAAAACAGTGGCTTTCTGCAAGCATTATTAGTGGGTCCACCAGCATGCAGTGGCGAGAGTGGTTATTTTAAGGTCATGCCAATAATAGGAACAGCTCTGAGGTATGAAAATAGCCAGGAAAAACAGGTTGTACGCAGTAGCAATCTATAGTAGCAAGTGAGAGTCCTAATCTCTGTCACTGTGCAGTGTTAGCCTGCTTGAAAGAATGTTTTTAATAGCAATAAAATAGTATTTAATTCATCTTATAACTGGGGACATTTATCTAGACTCATTTGATCATTTATTCTGTAACTCAGTTTTGGATCTGTATACAGTTTAGGGGTTTTTTCATATTAACTCTCCTTCATTTTCCTAATTTTCTTTTCCTGAGTACATCCGGATGTCCTTTTCCATGACAGCTTAGGCAGCAATCAGATTTACCATACATTGGGCATAAGCACAAGGGAGCTTCAGAAGATATAACACATTTTGGCTGTAGACAGAACGCAACAAGAAAATTAAGTAACCTATGAAGTGTTAGAAAAATGTGCTCTGAATACAGGTTTTCCTCATTCCACGGAGCTGGATTGGATTTCTGAAATAATGGCTCTGTTCAGAGAAGTCTTTAAAGCCCCAGTGCCAGATACAACAGAGACAATCCACAAACACACTAACTAAACCCGGGAGCATGGGGTTTTGCTGCTGGCTCTACCATTGACATGAGCCCACCGTAGGCTCACCATGGGCACTGACTGTCAGCAGAGGAAATTAAAAAGGACAGCAGTAGTGAAAAGGCACCACAAAGATGGAACAGAATACGGTCCTCAAACATAACACTTAGATTTAATACAACTGTGCTGTTGTTCATAAATCCTAACAAGTAACTACAACACCATCCTCTTTCTGGAAAGGGCTAAACATCCGGTGCCTGGAACATAGCCCTTGTGAACAGCTGCATGCATCTTAGCCTGCAGAAGTGCCCAGTAGTAGGGGATGGCTTTAAGTCACTCTAGTTTGTGAAGAGATTTGTGTTATCTAACCTGTCTTAAAAAGTTAGAATGCTCATTCTCTTTAGACTTATTCATGGAAACTGGCTATGCCTGTGCTGAGATACACATGAAACAAATAAACACATTTAGCGAGGTAAGGCTGCAGTTCTTTTTCTGTCTTGTGAAATTCTTAACATACTAAAGAAGGAAAATTCTGGATTCTTAACTTGCATATGTCTGATGAAAAACAAGTCCAGACTGATCCCATGTTCTGTTAAAGAACATTGAAGTTCTACTAAGATCTGCAGCACCTCTGGCCTTGAAGCTAAGCCAACAGCCTTTGCTGGAGAACTGTGGGTTTCTTATCTATTTCAATTTCAGTAATAATAATAATCCCATATGTATTCAAGACTTTGCTGCAAAGTATGAAGACTTTGAGTCATTGTTAAGCAATTTTGTTTTCTTCACAAAGGAGACTCTTATACAAAATTACCCCAGTAGCTGACTTGTGTTTAGGATGATTTTTCCTGAGGGTTTTTTTATTATTAGGACTTAAATAAGCAAATTGTGTTTATCCTTAATCGAAATAGACCAGTTACTTGCAGTTTCTGGTAGAACCCTTCTCATAATATTTTTGTTGGACAACTATCATGCTCTGAAGCCAGAACTACAAATCCCAAAAAACAATTTCCTCCAGCTAAACATGTTTTTCCCATCTGTATCATGACAATATCTATAAAAAAGTTGTCTTTACCTGTCTTCCTCTGAAGGGCTGATTATAAAAACAAAACAGAACAGAAAAACCTGTTAAATCAATGTCATAGTTTCCTTTAAGTCTTAAAACATTAACAAGTTTTCTTTGGTATTCTACAGGGCATACCCATTTGAAAACACATACAGCAAAATCCTTTTAAGTTGCATAGTTATTCATAGTTAGTCTGCCACATAATGAATTGTTCTGCTTTTACTGAACTGAGATATTTCCTATTGATCCCAAGGAATCAGCAGAGCAGAGCCATCTCAGATTATTGTAAATAAAACAGTTAAATTTCTGTCAGTACCAAGAAGATGAAGGCTCACTTATTCAACCTAAAGGTTTAACTTACAACCAGCGGTTTTTGTCACGCACAGCAGAGCACAGAGCTCCAGTACTTTGCCAGAAATATCAGCCTTTTATTTGTCTTCTCAAATGAACCAAGTGCTTGCAAACGTATTAGACTGCAAATACCAACATGGAAGGTTTTGCTACCTTCCAGGCTGAAAACTGGACATATCTAGGGTTCCAACCACAAGACCTTTCTCACTATAGCTGCTTTGTTACCTGCGTGTATTCTAGCTGAAATACCCCAGGCAATAAATTCTTAGAAATACAGCTTACAGTCTCAAAGAAAACACAATTTAGATTAACTCATGAACACACTCATTAGATTCTGAAAGTTATATCCAGTCCATTCAAGAAAAACCACAATTTGTGAGCCCTGTACTGCAAAAGTCAGACATTTTCTGTTTGATGCATTAACTTAACAAATTAACTTAAATGCGATTCTGAAGTACAAATGGATTTGAGGAAATCAGGTCTTTAAAAGTACATTTATAAGAATACAGAAAGTTATAACATTCCATAGCATTTATCAAACTATCCCCCACCTTTGTTTTGATCCAAGAGAGAGATCTTTATGTATCCTAAACACTAACCCTTAGAGTCATCCCAAATTAACATTAAGAATTTGAAAAATAAATTTAAATACATCACATTTTCCAAAAAAGTTTGTGTCCTTCCTTGTTTAATACTCAGAGATATTAGAGGAAGTATCAGATATGAAAATATCTTTTAATTTTAGTATAGAATCTTGAATAAGAATGCCTTGTCTTAAAATCACAGCAAATATTTCATGTGAGATCCTCTGGTGGATGCCAGAAGAAAAAAAAATTTGCATCTACATATACTTCTGTGTTTCTATTTCAGTTGCATATACAGAGGTACCAAATATGAAAGCACTTGGTTAATACATCCTAGGAGCTCCCACACACATGCCTGACATTCTGCCAAGCATCGTGTCAGCTCCTTGCACCATCATACATGATCGTGTTCAATCACCACCTATGCATCAGTATCTTTTTACCTGTAATCCAGGATATGGATGTTTTTGTATCCAGGTAGTCCTTCAAATACGCTTTTAATCTATTTTGAGGGAAAACCAAAAAATTAACACAGATTCCATTCGCTTCTGCTCTTGTGGTGAAAAATCAGGAAGTGTTTTTAGCATTTTCCAAAAATATATCTGAGCTGTTACATCTAATAGGAGAAAAACAGTTCAATATTCTCTTTCTTTATAGAAGAGTAGTTTTGGTGGCATTGTTTCATTATTAGAAAAAAGGAAAATAAGTATGAAGAACAACATCCAGCATTCCCCAACAACTGTAGAGAAACATTCCAAGGGGAGAAATGGAAAGAGACTGCCAAGATAATCAGCTGTGCTACAGGAGACAAAATTGATACAGAGAATACTGAAAATTCGTGCTGGTTTAGAGAGTTTTTTAGCTCCTAGAGATCCTTCCCAGTTGAGGATTATTTTTTACTCTGTAAATTCTTGTTTCCCTCCCTCATCTCCTTTGTTTAAGTCTCACCAGAGTTTAAAAATATCACAGCACTGCCGACTTTTTTTTTCAAGAGCTTCTTTAATCAAGCTCAGAGAAAACCAGGCAGGAGATCAAAGGAGTGGAACATCCATGTGCCAGGTGGACTCTGTCCCATCTGACATTTTTTACACACACACACATACCATGGCATTGCTACTTGGCCACACAACTAGGAAAACTAAGATGTCGTCTACACTAGCAACTTGTGACAGTTGTGGTGATGCTTTTTGGCTGCAGTGAAGAATACATCTCTTTCCCATCTGGCCCAGGATCTGGCAAGGGGTTAGCCCCAGTAAAAAGGATTCAGAGAACCCCAACTAAATGGGACTAAGAAGGAGGCAAAGCTAGAGAAAAGATAAGCCTCATGATAAGTAGCCATATGACAACTTAGATGCCTCTCCAAAGAGAAGACACACTCCCTGCCCCCAAAATATGATGGTAATACAATTATGACTGTTATAGACAAAATAAAAAACAAATATTGGAAACAATACGGAGACAAAAATCAGGAGCCCTGACACAGATGCTTTTTGCTACTATTGCTTTGCAGAGTCAGCAAAAGGAAAAATGAAGTTAGGAAAGGGAATCACCTGAGAAATGAATCGTTCAGACAGCAGTTGATACTCAGCAGCAGCTGGATCCTTCAGTGCCTCACTGTACTGTTCATCAACAATCAAAATGTTGAACTCAATCATCTGCTCAGTTACAGGTCTGACTAGCTTTTCATCCTGCTTCTTTATCTCATTATTGATCTGAAAAGGAAGGAAGAAGGGAGAGAAGAGATACACTTATGAATGACATGTAGACGCTGCAGTCCAAAGCACAGCGTGTTCACTGGAGCCATCAGCACACCTATTTGCCTTCCACTATAATGGAGTGCTCGTGAAACCTCAGGGACAGAGGCAGCAACTAATGAAGCAATCTACTAAGCAAGAACACTTCTTGAGAATTCTCATATTGAGGATAATTCTGTTTTCCATTAGGACATCTTCAGTGTAAGTCCATCTAGTTGACCTCAGGTACAAAGAGAAATACAGTTGTGTGGGATGTTCATGAAGCAATTTAACATGCAACCATGGATACTCAAACATCTCACTTGAGCCCAGTCAGCCTAGGTTGAATTACCCAAAATTTACTCATTTATCACAAGGCTCCTACTTACTATTCCAGCTGGAAGACAAGCTACCTTTGCCAAGTTCTACATTCAGAATAACACCCTGCGTTGTTCAGCCGCAGGAGGTGAAAGATCCCTCCAGATACACAATGGGCACTGGGAAACCTGCAAGGAGCTCTGCTGAGCTGAAGCAGTGGGTGTCAACTGCTGTGTCTAGAGCTGCCCAAAAAGCCCCAGAGCAGTGGCTGTGCAGGGCATCAGGGATGCATGTAGCTATCATGGCTGCCACAGGCAGCAGGAATGCCAAGTTTTAATCTAATTTGAATGACTGAGCATGCTTTATGCTTACTTCCTTGGTAGTTTTAAAACAGCATACTGTTCCTTGTGGAAGACATCAGAAAAACCAACAAAAAAAAAAGGAGATTTGTCTGGGAGGGAAGGGAAGGCTGGCTTGTTAACTTCAGCCAAGTGTCTTTTGCTAGAGGTTTTGTCTTTGACTATTTACATACAGAGTTGTTGCTTTTTTCCTGTTAAAAAGGAAGAAGAGCCAGCAAAACAGATCATTTCAACGAAACTGCAGCCTAAGTTATGAATCATGCAGGAAATGGAGAAACTTTCTCCAGAAAGTTTGTCTGCCATCAGTGAGCAATTTCTACATTTTTTAGGAACCCTCTAAAAATTGTTAGTTAAATTCTCTTTCTGGCCCCTCACATCTCTTTTTCACTGGTTAACTCTGTCCAAAGACTTAAAGTTAGTCAGCATTTGAGAGATACACACTTAGCAGGCTTATATATAGTGCTATCATATGGCTGTTTGCAACACCATGTAGTTTAAATCATTTACAAGCACCCCAAACCTGGTACAGTCAACATATAAAGTGCAGAAGGTGAGCTTTGCTCACTCTTGGCCTTGTAATCAGCAATGCCTTTTGGCTGCTAAGAACAATGTGGTGGGATGTAACCATACAGAGTGAAAACGCTGTAGCAGCAGCCATCTAATTCTGCTTCCTTTCCAATTTACTGAGTGGTCCTATTATCTGCTCCAGTAGAAATATTCCAGGCAGTTCTGTTTCAAAAAAAAGAATAATGCTCTTCTTGGGACCAAATCACAAGTGTTCTTGGTACATAATGTAAGACCAGACCCTGCACTTGAGTCAGAAGCTGTCTGTTTCATATTCTGTATTTATTCCAACATGACAGCTCTAGTCAGCACTGAAAGCTCTAGGAGAAAATACAGTTTGGATCAGCTTTGTTTCATGTCCACACTAGGTTATTGAACAATATAGCCCAGTTAAACCCAGTACAATAAATCAGCTATTATATGCAGCACGTGCAAATTTGTGAACTTCTCTGTGACCCACTGAGAGTTTCATTTTTACAAGAAAACAAAAGCCAGCTGATTCATACCACAGGTCTGCAAAATTTTCTTCAGTCATGTTGGCCCATGAATACTGCAGTTGGATTCTAGAGTGTGGAATTAAAATTTAATCCACAGGACCTGTTTCCTAGAAGCAAATACTTCCCTGGAACCTATGTGGTGGTCAGGTCACTTCCACGGAGATGTTTTAAGTATGGGGTCTAGACTTCCCAGTGTTGTGAGCTTTGCTTAAATATCACAGAAAAGGTGACTTGTAAGATGATAAATAGAAGTTTGCCTATATCAACAGAGAAAAGCAGCAGAGAATCAGAGTCTTCAAGGCCATCCAGGCCACCTCTCTGCGTCCTACACAATTGTACCACACAGACCCTTGAAACACTACTACAGCAACTTAGGTTCCTACCATAGGAATCATAGTGTTCCACATTCTTCTTGGAGCTTTCAGAACCACTAGGCATTCCCTCTCTAGTCCTACAACACTAGCAAAATCCTCATCTGATAGCTCAACTGATCTCTTATCTCCCGCTGCTGGGGAAGAGGCATTTCAAAGCCTCTCCAAATGAAAAAATATCTCCCCAGGAAAATATTTTAAAACTTTAGAAATTCAGGCCCTGATTTTATGAAATCCTAGTTTGTGTTAACACACTATGTTAACAACACCTTTAATTGCTAGAAATATGTAAGTGACCATAAACAATATCATGTAGGGAAGGCAACAGAATGCTGAACCAAATGAAAAAAAACCACTCACAGTGGGGTCTACATCGTCAAGCTCATGGATGGTATCTCCTGCAGGAGTCTCAACGGAGATCTCATGAGGGGGAGGAACATTGGCAGCTGCATCTGAGTTTGAAAGAAAACAGTATTATTTTGTTTGGGTTTTTTCTTCTATATGCCCATGGTCATGTAGATACACACAGAAGCAGTTGGGCAAGCATAAACCAATAGTCAAATTTGATTCCTATTCCCATCATCACGACAGCAACAGCATAGAAGATACCTGAAGAGCCTGAGGAAAAGTATCAAATACATTAATCAATATATAATGGTAACATTCTGCCTAAGCAGATGTATTTTTGGAAACATGAAGTTAAGTACAGTAAAAAGGGCACAGAACTAATTTCTCAAGTAGTGTTTTCATGATTCATAAAATAACAAATTGTCAGCACTTAACTTTTTCTCCAGATTAAAAACGGCATTATAGAGATGCAAAAACTCAGAGCTTTTTCTGAAGTCCAAACACATGAATTTCTCAATTTTCTGGTAATTCAAAATCAGCCTTAACAGCAGTTAGATAAAAACTGACCTCTCAGTGTGGTAGCATCAGCCTCCGAAGGTGGAGTAGGAGTCCCACTAGATAAAAAATAAAATCAGAAATTGAAGCTGGATGCGGTAAGATAAATGTAGTAGTTTTTGATATTCCTGTGATTCTGATGCTACACCAAGAAGCCCATGTGCAGAAGAAATTTTTCATGGTAATGTTTTGCTCATAACTTCCTAAAAATTAGGCTTTTTTCAGTTATATTTTGCAACTTAGATTTCGGGTCACTTGCATCATACAGCACATCATGTGCCTCTCTGGGTTGCTAACCCTCTTATACCCAAAATGACATGAAGTCCCACACAAAAATACATTTTGCCTTCTAGCAGTTCTGTAAAGAAAGCAAATGCAGAGAAATAAAACACAAAGATAACTGGTAATACCGTATAAACCACTCAGTTCTTAAAATACTCCCCAGTGCACTAAAGCACTCTAACTGCACTGAAATCACTGCAAGAAGATGGGTTCTTTTCATCATTAATTTTATTCTGCTTATTTGGAAATCTTCAAAACACATCAGTTTCCAAATCCACTTATAGGATTCACACTCTGGGCCAAATGTGAAAAACATTTCAGAAAAACAATCAGATGAAGACCGCCAGCCTGAAGAAAAACTAGCAGCTTTGACACAACTCTTACAGTAAACCCAAGCTCCTTGGAGCCAGTTCTGCAAGCCTGGAGCAACTGTCAATGTACCAAGAGTGGGAGACACGTTCTGATAGAAATGAGTCTTTCCTGAATGAAGGAAAAATTCTTTTTCGAGTTTATCATATTGTTAACATATACAGCCCAAACTGTAAGACTGGAAGTTTAGGTGCTGGAGAGAAAACTGAACTTGAAAATTACTAAAGTTCGTTGTATTGAGACATTCCTCTCACTTCTAAAGGATCTCTTATTTTTATTGGTGGTCATACTTTTGCCATTAAACACGCATTGCGGCAAGTCTTCACTCTAATATATGCAATGTCGACCACAGTTCCTGGCCTTGCAAGGTTTGATTTTTGATTCACATACTCTATGACTGGTTTTGCAGTCTATCCTCAAGCAAAACTCCACTCAAAGCTGATGGATATTTTGCTTCCCTCAGGATGTATAGTCAGTCTTTTTATCACTCCAAAAAAGGCTTCCAGCACCAGCCAGACAACCAGATTCACAGCTACATACTGGACCACCACATGATCAAAGAGACCATAGTTTCACTGAGTTAATGTCTGAAACACTTTCTCCCTCTGCCCCTCACAGACACAAGACTTATGTGCCAATAAACAGACCTGAAGGCAAACCTGATGAGCTTTCTATATAAGTCAAGAACCTTTTCACCCATCCTTTCCCAAGGGGCACAGTCTAATCCTGTATGCAATGATCAGCTATACAAAAATTTAGTTCAGAGAACGTTGACCTGACAGGGTGAGATCGCCACAACAATTCTAAAATATTAACAAAAAATAAAAACCTCCACATGAACAAAGCTTTTATTCTAAAGCTTAAACAGTACATTCATGAATTTTCTTGGCACAAATAAAATCAGTGAGCTCCATGCAAGCTTTGAAATGTAGTTGTGCCTACTTCCATCTCATGGACACTGGTACCTGTTTTCAAGCCAACACAGCGCAAGACAAGGCTCTGTCAATTCTTTGACAAACTCAATAAATCTTGGAATCATTTCCAAGACTGGAAAATTTTACTAAGAAGTATAATTTAGACAAGATAGCCTCTCTTAAGGATATTTTCTTAAGAATGCTGGTTATGTTTTAGAGGGATTTAGTTTCCTTACTTGTTTATCATCTTGGAACAGCAATAAATTATTAAAATTATTAAAATGTTGATTAATTTTTAATTGTTCTGATGAAATATTTTCCAATTAAGTTCACCTAACTTCAAGATGCCTCTTTCACCAGTTTCAATAGGAAGTAGATTACATCTGCATCAGAGTGTCACCAAATTACAGCACCAGTAAATAAAGCGTTTTAGTGCAGCATGTTTAATGTTCAGAAGCAAGCATGACTCTGCTTTTCAGGAGAGGTGAACCAGTCTGGGATTTTATTTCCTAAAAACTGTTCATTGTAACTAGGGTCAGAATAAAAACCTCAAGAAAAGCAAAGCAATGAACAGTAAAACTCTGCTACAGGGTTTTTAATGTCCTGTTCAGTTCAAACCTATATATAACCATTATCTGAGTCTTGTGTCAACCCCCTTTTCTATAGAAGGAGCAATGAGAAACATGATTTGCTGTGGTAAGCCCTGATCCCAACCTGAGACTCACAGGACTCGATCCAGCTGCCCACAGGTTGGTGCCCAGTATACTTCGAGGGGCCTCCAGGCACTCCTGACTGCCAGCTAGTGCCCCACAAGGCACAGGGCGCCCATGGATCCCACGTCGTCCCTGCCAGCCTTCTACACGTGTGATGCAACTGAGGGCATCTCAAAAGGACCAAAATTACTATCTGACCAACTGAGCACCCAATTCTGGGCTGGGTTAGCCTTGGCCAAGGGCCAAACACTCACCCAGCCACTCTCTCACTCCCTCCATCTCTATGAGACAGGGGAGAAAATAAGATGAAAAGCTTCTGGGTTGAAATAAAGCCAGGAAGATCACTCACCGATTACCTCCATGGGCAAATCAGACTCAGCTTAGGGAAAACTAATTTATTGCATATTTAAGTATGTTTGGGTAGTGAGAAGCAGACAAACATTAAAACACCACTTATTCTTCACCCTTTCCCAGGCCCCGCTTCACTCCTGACTCCTCTACCCAGTGCATGCTTTGCAGGGGCAGCAGGTCCTTCAGGAAAGGTCTGCCTGCTCCAGTCTGAGTCCTCCCTTGTCTGCAGGGAATACATACTTTGCCATGGTGCGGTGCCCTTGGCCTTGGCATTTCCCATGCCGCAGTTTCTCATTCGTTTTTTTCCCTCTTCCTCTCCCTGTGCCATGTTTTTACCCTTTCTCACACAGGCTTTCCCTGAGCTGCCACTGCCATGAGTGAGGGCTCAGCCCTGCCCATCAAAGCCATCTGGAACCACCTCAGGGCAGCCCCAGCCCCCTGCACAGGGAGCCCCCACTGCCACCACCTGGGCACCCACACAAGGACAGTTGTGTTTGCCATTGTGTCCATGAGATCAGTTTTAACTAAGTTGTTTGAGTTTTTAAAGGAAAAATCCTCAAAGTAGACAAGAAAACCCAAACAAAATGCTGTGCTATAAATCACACTTTCAAAAGAGGAGCAGCTTACAGATGGAAAGGCCTAATAGCTTTCTCAAATTCTACTTCTAGATCAGATTACTGGTTATAGATGCATCAAAGTGAAGTTCTCCAAGTTTCAAAAGTCCCAGAGGACTTTCTCTGTCACGGACCCCAGCAAATGCCAGCTCTTCAACGGGGCACTTCTGTCACAAACATCACCTTAGGCACCGGTTTAGCCGCATGGTGACAACCACAGCCCAAGCCAGGCCTTGGGACACCCATGACAGTGCTGGAGGGCCAGGTGAGAGTAAGGACAGTGTCAAGATGACAGTTAAGGCTGTGTAGGAAACCCATCTCCTTAAGCAGCAACAGACCACTCTCTTTGTCAAGGCCAGATAATATATTCTTACTGGCACTGAGGGCTTTTAAATACAAGCCCTCAGGAGCTAATCAAATTCCTGACAGAATTCCAGTGCACAGCTGGCTGAAAATTGAAAACCAAGCGCTTAAACACCACCTACTAAAATCCTAATCAATCTAACCAAACAAGACCAGTCAAGCACCAAAATTGGTCACATCAGCTATCACTTTTTTCAAGAGGATGAAAATGTAGTTTTAAGAATACTATGCTATAACCAAGCTCACTTTACGCACAACATTGGTTTTTCATTACTTTACCAGAATGGTGAGATTTGCTTTCTTTTGCCTGCATTTCTTTAAGCCTTCTACTTCCCCTTAACATTTTAATCTATCAAATGCCCACTTTATTGATCACCTAAAAAACCAGCAATTGTACTGAGTACCTCTAAGGAAGGCACTCGAAATGCACATGGCAATGCACATACTGAATTGTCTGAACATATCACTTTTCAAGGTAAACAGATTGAGATTCAAATTCCCATTCAGTTGCACCACTTAAAATACACAGGATTTTGTATGATTTTGCCTCAGGATTAATCCAGGGCACACACTTGATTTTTAACTCTACCTACACAAGCAAGCCACTTGAAGTAGAGGGACTGTAGTCCAATAAGAGTTTATTGTGAATTTGAGACACAGACATATGAAATGTAATTTCTATTGTCCTACCTGCATGAGTGATTCCCTGGATCATCTTGGCTGAGCAGTAAGGAAAATATAAAAACATACACATATGTATGGAGAGGCAGGAAGGAATATAGACAAGCAGATGTCTAAGCACCAGAACGAACAACACCGCACTTGTTTTTCCTTGGGAGAAACAACTGGTTTCAGATCACACATCTCTGTTAGACACCAGGATCTAGGCAGGTGTACGACAAGATCCATAAGGGCCCAGGAAGCTGATCTGAAGCAAACGGTGCTTAAGGACAGCCTATACATATTAATACAGCAATCACAGCTCACAAATACAGCCCACATTCCCCTTTCTTTGAGGCCCATGGTGCGTACTTCTGTGTGACATCAGTCGTGTCAGGAGAAGACTTGACAGGTTTCAGTCCACCAAAGCATAAACAGAGTTCCACTGACTCATAGGCCTAAACTGGTTCTTTATGTGCAGCCATACTGTGTTATCGAGGAGAAACAACAGTCTGGACCTATCAAATGGGCCATCTGTGATACCATTTCACAGCTCCCCATGAAATTCTATGAAGGTGTAAGTTAGATTTTTCTCTACATTTCTTCTCAAGGTTTATGACAAACCCAACTCTGTGGTTGAAGAAAGTAACATCTTCAGATTTTTACTACATTTTCTGGACATCCACCAGTTTATCCAATGTTTATAAGATTCTTGGTCATTTTGAATGTTGTAAAGTCTAACTGGCTATGTCAAGCATTTCTTTTTCTTGAATAATATTACTTCCATTCTCATAGTGCACAAAGGAGAGAAAATTTTATCGTCTGATTTTCCCATTTTTAATTATTTTAATCACACAGCCTTCAACTAACTAAGCATGCAATTTAAGAAGTATTTTTATGCAATTTCAGAATGCAAGACAAAGCCTTGTATTCAGATTCTCTTCCTTTTAAATTTTACATGCATTTATCTTATTTTTCACTTAGGTAGTTCTTGAATTTTCATCTCTTTTGGTTCTAGTTAAAGCAGGACAAACCTTTCATATTTGCTACCAGACAGTAGGGAGCACAAAAGAAAATATACAACTGAAAAGGAGCAGTGTGGAACTCTTCACATGTGGAAAAGCTGCGCAGATGATAAAAATATATGGCAAATGAGCAATATCACTGCCAAGTCCACAAGCAAACAGTAAAGAAGCTCAGGCACATTTCTATGTCACTTCAGGCAGAACTGCTGAACTGATGAAATGATCCCAGCACAGAAGACAAACTCTTATTCTTTCATGAAGCACATTTAGATAAATAGTACAAAAGCTGAATTGATACACCAACAATTGCTACCATTGCTGATAAAATATGGATTCTAGATTTGCCAACATATTTCAAGGCAGAGAACACAGAACACAGGAGGTCTGGACATGATTTACTACAATTAATTTCAGTGAGTTCAGAATCAGCAAGTATCATCAGAAAGGACACGTGCCCCTACATATTTCATTTTACATTAATAAATGCTTCTGAAGAAGTGAAAAAGTAGTGTGTTATATTCCTCCTTTTCAACTACCCTCCTATCCTCTTTATCTTTTTCTCAGTATGCCACTGTGCATACAGCACTCAAGCAAGGCTATGACATAACAGCTCTATTTTTCTGCTGCAACAACTTTGTGCTTTCTCTGCTTTCAGCTGATTCTCAAGATCCAGCTTTTGACCCCCCAGGAATTAGACAAAGGACTGTCCTGTTGTAAAGAGACAGACTCCAATATTAAGAGACAGAACTTCATTATGTGAAGTGCCAGTGGCCTACTGAATAAAGCAATCAGTAAAAGTCTTTAGCTGATGTAATGCTCTGACACTTCCAACTGGGGCAAAAACTCTACAATTTCCACTGCGCTGCTCTGTACACATCTGGATTGTGCCCCATATATTGCTTTTCCTTTTGAGGTTTTCTCCTTGCTGGTACTTAGTTTGATTCCTCAGTTCTTTAAAAGGCCAGGGTAGCTGAGCATTTAACGTACATGAACACATGCTCTAAACCTTACGAGAACAAACTTTCATCCTGCTGTTACATCACTGTCAGTAATGCCGGATTGGAAGTTATTCCCGGAACTAAACTACAAAAGTACAAGGCACCTTTCCATAGGTTACATTAAAACTATCCCAGCATTTAAATAGATGAAATCAGCTTTTTCCAGCTAGAGAGAGACACCATATTGGCATCTAGGTAGAATTACATGAGTTGTATTGAACTATTCAGGTCACAGCTTCAATTTTGTAGCGGTTTTGATTTGATTTAGAAAGTTAAAATGATGAACAGATATCAAGGGACTGTCTTCCATTCCAGATCAACCTCAAACTAAGAAATCATTTCATAGAAAAAAAATTGTTTCACGGAAAAAAGAGATTGGTCGAAGCTTATGGAAGAGTTTCTTGTGTGGGGGCTGTGCTCTAGAACCTATGGCAAAATTTCTTATTCTTATCAGTGGGAAAACAGACCGAGAAATACGCCCAGTACCAGGCATCCAAAGTGAAATGGCTGCTTCTCCACAGTCGTCAGAGGCACTGGATCTCACCACAGGACAAGTCAGGGACTCCTGCTAGACCCTCACTTCAAGGCACCGTCTGGAGAAGCCTGTCCTTCCCTGGCAGTGTGGGAATCTCACCTGAACATCTCATCTAGATACCCTAGATATCTAGATGTTTAGGACAGTCCTGCCATCCCTCAAGACCAGACCAGTTGTCCGTTCTGACACAGATGGCACAGCTGGGTGACAAGTCAGCTGTGTTCAGATCCCAGCGTTGCCCTGCACTGGACCAGCCTCTCTCTGCACATGTGGGTCAGCAGGTGAGGGCAGCAATGCCCAGGAGATGGTAGAACTCCACTCACTTCTCCTTTCTGCAGGAAGGACTTGACACTGGATTTACCATCCTGTGCCTTAGAGCTGATGGTGGTCCTGGGTTGGGTACTTATGCTGACTTCTTACAGAACATTTTTAGAAGAACATTTATTCTGATCCTTGCTGGGAGGTCTGGTTATTTTTTCAGGGAATAACATTGGCTGTTGGCAGTATTGAGATGGCTCACTCGCTCCTCTTGGGGGAAGACATCTGGAGGTAGATGAGACATCTGCTACCCATGACAGAAAATCACAGCTTAGTTTTTCGTAGGACTCTGTCTTATAAACTTCACATCTTAAACCATGAATGCTCTAAGATATCCAGAATGCTCTTAGAGTAAGTTTGGATTTTATAATATTGGCAAAATTATTTCTACTAATTTCTTCCTGATGTTCTATTACCCAGTGCAAGGCTACCTGTTTCTGTCACTGTTTCGGTCTTGTATCACTCCCTTTCTGCTATAAAACACTACAATTTCCAAGCACAAGACAAACAACAAATTATAGAGGAAAAGATACAGTGAACCCAAAGTTTAAACTGATGGCAATAACAAAGATCCCACCCTAAAGCTATAAACAATCTGAAGCAATACATACTGAAATAAAAGCAGTGTATTTTTGAGACAGACGCAGCACAGCCCCACAGTGAACCAAGTTTGATAAAGTTTGCCAGTGGTCTGCTGGAACCCCTTTAATGTTGCCACAAAACACTTCATAAGATGTATTTTTGACAAGTACAACATTAATCACTCTGATCCACCTTTCAATCAAAAGTTGGGCTCTTTGCACTGTTCCTTTGCTTAGCCCAGTGCATGCAGACTCTAGATTCATTAGCGTTCACTCCAATTCTTCTCATGTATTTCTACATTTACTAGATTTCCTGAATGCTCATACAGAAGGATGCAGTAGGTTTTCAAACTCAAACTTCTTCAGAACACATGTACACTACCCAGCTGACCTGGAGACTTCAGGGAGTGCCCTTGTCAAAGGAGCACTCAGCTCCGCAGGACAGAGAGGAACCAACATTTTAGGAATCACTTTCGCCATTATCATCTCACATTATTAATTTTAATATATGCTATGGTTATGAGATCACTATGAGGATACCTAATTTGGGAAGTTGGGGGCTTTTCTAAGAAGTCTGTTAAATGATTACTCTTCCCAGTATTTTAATTACTCATATTTTTCATAGTTTTATGTGGCCTGTAAAGCAGGGAATTGAACCTGTCAGTTTTTCAGAGGAGTTCAGCATCAGACTGTTTGGGTTTGAATTACTCTAAAAACAACAGCTTAGATTAAGTTCTTAGCAGCAATGGAGCAACAATAATAATAATTTGAACTTGTTTTCAGTTCAATAAAAGACATGAAAATAACAGGTCAAGTTCAGGTTTGCTTTGGTACAAAGAAGCCACAAATCAACCTAGTTTTCAGTTTTACGCTTTGTTAAAAGTGTGAGAAGCCCATGCAACCAATTCCCTTGTAACTGTTTTTAGAACACATCTCTTGAAATTCTTTTAAAACAGCATTTCAAAATATTCCATTTTCTTTTTGTTTTTGTAATGATGACCAGGACTACCCGAAAGCCTTTGGGAAAGGTGTTCAAAACAACCAGAACACTAACGCAAGTAACTACGGACACATCTCTTTCCCAAAATAGATTTCCCCCATGAAACCTCTTCAGGTAAAGAGCCTGTGTCTGTGCCTGGCAGCCCGACAGCCAACAAGGTGATGACACACTTAAGCAGAAGTACAAGCCTCAGACCGGCTGAGATATTTCGAGCATGCCAACCTTGCCAGGACAGAGGTTCACATGCAAGAACCACCAGATTTCTCCACCACACTTTTCTATATGCCCTTTTGAACAAAGTCAATTTTGTTCATCTTCAGTGCACAAATCAATGCCAGCAGCAGCGAGAACCAGAGAAACGACATATCAGGAGCCTTTAGAAAGGGAAAATTACTTACCCACATGACCAATCAGCGCAGGAACTGACAAGAAAAAGAGAGAAAAGGTTACAAAATGTCACAGCTCAGCCCTGTTGTTATCTCCAGAGAGAATAAAATACAAGGAGAATACAGATACTCACCCGCCCATTGTTTCCTTTGTATAGGACAGTTTCTGGAAAGCAAACAAACAAATCCTAAATATATTTGAGTAATGTAACGTGAAAGAAATTGAAATGCAATTTATACCACTTTATATCCTTCTGCATGCTGAAGTAATTCTATTCTCTCTCCTGTCATTTGTTAAGTTCAAAATTTATTAACAAAGTCCCTGCTGAAAAGGAAATACATCTGACATTTCCAAAATACAACTGAAACTCAACATCAGACAGTGTAAAGAGCATTAGATTTGTCAGAGATGCTCTACATTTCTGCATTTTCTGCAGTGTTCTGCAGGTACAACAATCTCCCACCTTCGATTAGGCCAACGAGAAGAACCTTTTAAGTAAGCAGTCTTCAGAAATTCAGAAATTCAGTATTACTTCTGCCACTTGTCTATAGATTTAAAACCATCTTTTGAAAGTAAAGTTACAGCTTAAAGTACCATAGCAGGATTAATCTGATGACTTTGTTTATGATTATACAAGCGGCCGGATGATGTTTTTTCACGTGCAATTCTTTTTTGAAAAGACTAAGAAGAGCTACACAGTTCGCATTTTTTCATCAAAGTTCTCATGGTATTAGTGCCATTAGTTCTAGAGGAGAGTCAGAGAAGTTTCTGTGAAGAATACCACAAGAAGTGGAGAAGGTCCTGAGCAGTTTGCAGCATGATAGCTGTTGAGAAATGATGCTGTATCCTGCTGCTGTACCAATGTAAAGCGAATATCAAATACGTACAGAAAATTATTGTCCATTCACAAAATTTCTGCTTCTCTGCTTTAGGGGGGCAAAAAGGGATGGTTTGGTGGACTGCTTATTGGGCTGGCTTTCTTTATATAATCAATGCAGGTATATTTTTCAGTAAAAACAACACAAAGTGGATCAACTCAAGTATCTCCTTTGAAATTAAATTACAGTTAGCTCTAAACATACTATTTCCACTTCGCAAATGTCTCTGAAAAACACCCATTCAGTGACCTAAGGACTGTCACTCTAAGCTATCCTGATGATTCTTCTTGTGAAGGAGGGTTGAAAAGGCAAAAGAGACTCTTTGAGCAGGTTAGCCTGCTCATTCTCTTCACCTGTGTTTCTAGGAAAGTGTAGAAATTCTGCTATTATTGATTTGGGGCCATGTCAGTGAGTACCCTTCTCTTCTTTGTAGGACACATGGACATTATCATCACAGCTAGAATGGCAGACAGCTTGGATATCAGCCGGAGAAGGGCTTGCCAAAATACTAATTTCAGTCAGTTTGCCTCTCAGCATGTTCTCTGACCAACATTTCTTGTACAACTCCGTTTAATGAAACATTTGCAGATCCTTTAGTATGAAAAACTAAGACACAGCAAGACTAGTTTTAAGTGACAAAGAAACCAGCTAGTCTACAGTGAAAGCCCTAACTTGGGGCCACTAAGGCTGTGTTGGACTTTGGGTAGTTTTTTTAAGGGGTCATTACACTGGTCTATACAGTGCCTGTCTATTCAGCCCTGACCACTTCCTAGAGCAAAGGAATAGGGATGCCCCAGTGAGGGATACCTGGGATGCAAAACTCTGTTGCAGGGCAGTCTGAGGAGCTGGTGGCTCCCAAGTTCCCTGAGTCTGGGTTTCTGAACTTAACTAATATATCTTCTTAGTCCCAAGTAATCTATTCAACAAATTATAAGGAGAACTTATAAGAACCAAACCTGAAATGTCAAATTATTATTTTAATGGCCAAAGTCTACAATAAGAAACCCTACACGATCTCCACATCCACATTTTTAATAAGGCATCAAATTACTAAGTTCTCATCCAATTTCATAGTAAACTAGCACCCGCTATTGCTAAACTAGCATGGTCTCCAATAGTTTGTAGTGTGACTGTCTTCCTCTCTCTCAAATGTTTAATTTGCTTTCCAGCCTGGGGTGGGGGCAAGCGATGACATATTTGAACTCCATGGCAAACATCAACTTTTTCCTCTAATTAGAAGCCAAGGACTCTAGAGTTCTAATACTGGCTTCTTAAATCATTTGGGACAGACTAGCCTTTGCCAAAACACCTCATCTCTCTGACTCAGTTCCTTCATTAACATGGAGTTAGAAATTTACCTACTGCACGCGGACCTGCAAAGATTATTGAACGTCTTTACCCTTTGAATACTTGAACCGAGACCTTCCTGACATCGTTATTATCCCAATTCTCCTAATGCTGGGAGCTGAGTTTTCTGTCAGTTGCTGTAGCTCTCCCCTTTCCTCAACAGTTACTTTTACACAATGCAAAATTATCATGCATTACTACAAATACATTAAACACAGGCTACCACGATACCACAAATCACATACAGGACCAACCAGAGGAGCTTCTGTCAACTCATGAACTTGCAGAAAAGCAGTTACAGGACATTCTTGCCTGATCCTAAGAGACTACCATTATGTATAGAAGACAAAATATCTTGAGGGTAATCCCAGGCAGGAGAAAAAGGCGGAAGAGATGTCAAGGAGATCTGAAATAATCCCACACTAGTTTAATCCCATCTGTAGTACCGTACCAAGCATATTTGATTTAATCCCCCTATACACATCATTTAAAACAGGTAAGTCAGACAGTTGGAAAAGATTCTCTATCTGCCTGTCCTGACTTCCCACCATGATGCCTGGCAGAGCTCCCTTGAAGGCAAGGCCACAGCACTGGGCACAATTCAAGGAAATGGATGACAATGTCCAGAATTGAAGCCATAGAGAAAGGCCAGAATAGGGAGCAGTGCTTTGAGGCACATCCCTCACAGGTAAGGTAAAAATACGGTCTACAGTGAGTAACAGGAGAGATAGCAGGAGCAGCTTAGTGGAACAGCTATTGTTTCAACTAGATGCAACTTGGAGAGAAAGCCATATATATATATGTGTATATATATATGGCAAAGGTGGAGGGGTTTTCTTTTTAAGCTGGAGGAGGCTAAAACTCGTAATGCAAAAAATTAAAGTCAATAAGAGAACAGTAAGTGCATGGATAAGAAAAAGGGTGAAGGAAATCTGACATTATGGCTCAAAACAGGGCAATGCAAAATTTTTTTTGCATGCGTAAGAGGGGATGGGGGATGTGAAAGACCAGATGTGATCTGCTTTTTTCCAGATTTAGAAATGGAGGTGTTCTGTGCAAATAAAAAAATGTACATAACTGGAAAGTGTGGTTAGGACACTTAATTAAACAGTGAAAGACAATGGTTAGCAAGGAAGGTCACAGAAAAGGGGAAGAGGAGCAACAGCAGAAGAGGTCTTCCACAGGAACCTGAGGAAGATGAAATAATCTACCTCTGTGAGGTATTCAATCTACAGCACTGGGAGTAAGTGGCTACAAATAATTCATGCCATTGGGATGCTACAGCCCACATGTTTTGAATTCTTCAAACACAGCCTTTAGAATTCAGGCAAAATCACTTCTTTTACATAGTGAAGTACCCATTTCAGCATGCTAAGAAGGTGTTTTGTTACGCTACCCATTCAGGCATCCTTGGGCAAGGTTGCCTTCTCCCCTTTTACACTAATCTGTCACCGAGCAGTTCGTGCTGCAAACACACTGAAGCAGATAAAGCTGCTCATGGGCTGGAAAGTCAATACTATACAGAAGTACTGCAGAGTCAACACCATTGAAGAGTTTGTATCTTGTCCCGGGAACTTTTCAAGTTGTCTTTTGTTAGGTCCTCACAGTTTTGAGGATTCCTGGAGAAATTGTCTGCATTTTGATTCTCGGGCAAAGCTCTGCTACAAACTCCTTTCCACGCTAAGTCTCAGCTTAACTCTTGGCTCTCAGACCCACCAGAGTGGGCAGAGCACAAATTTCCCTCACCAGCAACCAAAACAATCCCACAGACCTACTTCCTCTGGAAAGAATTCATAACCTAATTCCTGTTGTCCCATCCCATCTGCCCAACACTGTCAGATATGCTTGGTTATAGACATGGGGCTGTATGGGAGCCCTCAGCAGGTATGATTGAGTATCTGCTCAACAGATAGAGTTACGTGGGTTCCTTTAATGCTTCATTTCTCATAACAGCTTTTCTCAACATGTCTTGGCATTGTAGATTGTCATCAGACCTATAAGGAACAGCAACTCCTTAAAACTTTATTTTCTGAAATTTGATTGGAATCTGGAGAAACAGAAATTGTGACATGTATTATGTGCCTGCATTGGAAATGCAGGATGCAGACAAAACCTTACACTGAAAGCCCTGCAGTATCAGGATTTAAGCTGCTTTTTGCTATGGACTTGGGAAAGAGATGCAGCCTAGAAAGATGAGAGTCTACCCACCTTCAAATTCCTTTAGAATCTCTTGGTAAAACCTGAATTTCCTGAATTCTCCAGGAATGGTAAAACATCAAGTTTCAGGATTTTTATGAATTAAAAGATGGCCGCAAATTAACTGACCAAGAGAACAATGCCAAAGTCATGCAAGTCAGAAGGCATCTTTGTGTGATTTAAGCACTTTGATGAACAGAAAGGTCACAACAATTATCTCAGCCCACCATGATGTAGCAAGACATGTGGCAGTTAGACAGGGAAGTACGACCATCAGGAGTTTAGGTTCTCTCTACCCATCAAGGAATAGTATCAGACCTCTTTCAAGATATCCACCAAACTGATAATTCATACAGACTAGATCCTGCAGGCCTTCCCAGTGGCAGGTACCGCTGAGCTGTACTTCATCCTCACATGGGAAGCAGCTCTGTGCAGACAGAAACCAGGGTTAAGCAGCAGGCATGGCACTGACTTGTGTCTCCTGCTCCAGAAGGAAGCTGCCTCCTCAGCATCATCTACATTTCCCCTGTTTGCTGAGGTCTTTTCTCCCGTTTGGAAAGAAGGAGTCTGAGACTGTCACAAATAACAAATGGCTGAAGAATCACGGAGTTCAGAGATCCTCATGTGCCAGGAGGAACTTGACAACTGCACAGAAATACCAAACATATTCTACATTTTGACCGTCACTTTCTCGTTCTGCAGTCATTCTATTTGCTTTGCTAAATAAAATATATTCTGTTTGATAGACACATCAGGGTGGCCTGGCAATCGAACGGGTATTAAACAAGAGGCTGTAAAATTGCTCTTAGTAATCACCCAAGAAAATCACTGACGTGTTTCTTTCCCCACAGCCAAAGGCCACCTGCAAAATGTTAGCCTGTGTGACAGCCAAATTCTGTAATAAAGTTTCCATTACTAACCAGCAGAAGTTCAACATGCACTTCCGTTCTATTTCCTTGTTTTCTGTTGTACTATGTCAGGCTAAAGAAAAAAACTCAAAGTAAAAAAATTTGAAACATGACTTAGTAACAGGGTTTCTTTTTAATATATATTCCATAGGAAGGAATTGTATTTTTTCCCTCCTCTCCTAATCGCAATAAATTTATGGATTCTATTCATAACAAGACCTGATACTGGGTTTAATTATGTGAGCATGTATACTTCTAGTCAATTTGAATTCACCTAAGTTTCCACTAAAAAATGTAAGCAATCAAGGTATTGGCAAGGTGGCTTTATTGTGAAAGACACTCACCAGTATCTTTCAAGAGAAGCTCAGTGTTTGCAGTATATTCTGCAAGTTGTGGGTTTCTGGCTTTCGGTTTTTTAAAGAACCACAGACTGCATAAGGATGTGCTTGACTGCACATCTCCTTTTTTAAAACCTTTTGAAGATATCTTTGTTCTTACTACCACTCCATATTTTTCACACCCTTGGTTCTTTTAGCTTTATTCCTCCACACTTAAACATTCAGTGCAGTATCTTCTGATGCAACTTGTGCAAAAGGCTACTTGCAGGACAGCAGTGTCAAAACAGTTCAACCAACTGCTCCAAAACTGCTGCATTATTTCAGTAATTTATAAAGCCAAAATGTGTGCCCAGCAGCTATGTGAGTATCTAACAAAGAATACCACATGCCAGCTGTAAATTCTCGTATGAACAGCACAGGTTGTGGTGCTTCTGCAGCAGTGCTTCAACCTCATAGCAAGTTGCCCATGGTTCTTGGGAAACCAATATTAACTTTTTCTTGCATTTCTCCTCACTTCAATTTTCCTAAAATTGTCTAGCACAAGTGGGAACATGGCCACAGTCACAGGGCAGAGTCAGGGCAAATTTGGCAATACTGGAATTCCAAACATACATGTCTCAAAGTATAGAACGGGATGAATGAGGACATTCTGTGTAACAGGGTTTTACTCCCCGCTGAAATGCAGCTACACAGTAAGGAACACAAGCCAAATTAATTTATAGGGAGGAAGATTTACATGAAGATTTATACTGAAAAAACCCTACCCTACAGACTGGAATTATCTGCTCCATTTTCATTTCTGTCAGGAATTGAAAAGAGATGGGTTAACAATCTCACACTCTGTAAATCTACTTAATATCCAAAGGAATTAGTTAGGATAGTGTTCTTCCTATGTAAAGTACTAAGTTAACAAGATCACACAGAAATTAAATGAAAATACAAGGTGGAACAAAAAAGCATGTTTAAAACCATTTTTTATGCTTGGCATGAGTATGTCCACCTGCTCCTGAAAATCTGGCAGGTGATCTGCTATAAGAAACTCAGGAAAACTTAGTATATGCATTCTGTATTAGCACATACAGAACGTGCATGTATATACAGATATTACAGGGAAACCCACAGAGACAGATCTCACATTTGCAAGACAAAAAAAAAAAGAAGTATGAAAGCTGAGACCAGTTGGTCTAAGCTCCAGCTGATAACCAGTAAGAAAATAAGTTAAAAGTAAGAGAAAGAACTTTTATCTACATGAACTAAGTTAGGTTGGAGCAGACATTGCAGCATCTGTGGGTGTGTGACAGCGACTACCGGGGATTAGAGGAAAGGATAAGAAAAAAAAGGAGTAAGGCTAATAAGATGGCATTTAATTACACTGCTCATAACAGACCCTCCACACTACAAAAAAACCAGCATGAAGGTAATCCTTTTCTGAATTACTGTTTATTGAAAGCAAACTCCACAGATTTAGTTTGCCTAATTTTCAGATACACTGGACTTCTTTTGAGAGAGAGGGGGAAAATTCAGGACATGCAGCATTTCTAAAAATTAAATTTCATATTTCAATCTGCCAAAAAGTAGTACAAAAAGACACTTTGAAATAAGACTGCCAGAAACTGCCAACATGCCCATAACAAAAGAGGCTGAAGAGCAATGCTATGGCAGTAACAGCCAACATATACCGAAAGAAAAGCAGAATTACTTTTATCAGCTGAAGGCTCTAAACTAAACTCTTGAAATTAATCACGGATGATTTGCAGACATTGGAGACCAGAGGAAGACTAGAAACAAGTGGTATTTAATGAGGAGTGTAATGGTCAAACAAAAAAACCACTGCAGAAGTGAATCTTCTTTATAAGCAAGAGAGTGTGGCCTATTCACATGTATCACACCTGCCCACTACAGAGTACTGTGCATGCAGTGAAACGACAGCAGCCCTTTGGTGAGAAGTGCTCAGTGCTTTAAAGATCAAACCTAAGGAATGGGAAAATAAATAGCAACAGCTGACCATGACCAAATGAACGAATGTGCTGTAATGAGAGGGAAACAAAATCCCACAGGTAATGGAAAGGCTTGACCATGCAACTTGGTCCTCTTAGCTTGTGAGAGTGGAAAGAACAAGAGGGTAGGACACAGGGCTTTCGAAATTGTGTTTGGTCCCACAGGCTGAGCCCCAGCTCTTGCCACCACGTTAGACTGGGGCAAGCAACTAGCAGGAAGGATGTTCTTACAAGCAAGAGGTGTATCCCACTGCATCTGTTTGGACTTAACATTCTCACAGCTGCTTTAAAAAGGTTTCACACTCTGACAAGAATTTTGTGCACAAGCACGTATGAGAAAGGTGAGTCAGTACTAGAGTTAGCAATTAAATCCGCTCTCTGACCTATGCATTTAAAAACATGTCATTGGATCTTTTGACAGTGACTGATTGGGGGATAGAATAGAGTGCTCTTGCCTTCAGTTTTTCATTCAAAGTTAAATCCAGTTCAGCTTTTTATTTCAAAAAAGGTCACCTGACAGATTTGTGACATTTTGTGGAGCACAGACGTGACAGCTTCAGTTCCTCTTATCACAGACTAGTCTGCCATTGAATCAGCCCAAGAACCATCACCTTTTACCAACTGTGCTGAAAGAAAACAGAAGAATGAACAGTCTTTTTTCCAGAATATTACAGTGCTGAAGGGAATATATCCATCCACAGGAGAAAGGAAACCTAAATTGTGTATAAACCTTCTGAAAAGACCAAACACAGAGCACTTTAGCTGACTCCACTGTAATGCTGCAGAGCCATACCCAAAAAGCGAGAGCAGCAGTGTGAAGTTAGATGTATCATCCTGTTTCCAAGAGTCATTTTGATTTCTTTTAATAAACTCTCACTATAGATCATCTCACTGCCAAAATTTTACATAAAACAGTTATATGCACTGTGTGCATTAAAGAAAAAATCACATTAATTTTATTTCTCTCCATCTTTTTGCGAAGTCTTCTAAGGGCAACAGCATCATCAGACTTCACAGAAGCAAACTTTGGCTAGCATCACCTGGGAAGACTAACATGCAGGCTCAGGAAAAAAAAAACAAAACTTCTCTCCATGATCCACAGCAGTTTCCATATTCACATTCCTTAGTGCACATTCCCAGCACAGAAGTGCAATAAAAAAGGAGGAGGGGGAAAAAAGTCAGTGCATCCACACTGACTGAACATTACTGATTCTACGGGGTTACACATTTAAAAGTTTCATAAAACTACTCATCCATAGCTTGCAAAAGTAATCTTAAAGAAGATCCATAAGCCACCACACAGTTTAAGAAGGCTTTTATCCAGAGAAATTAAGATATCTACTGTATCTTAGAAGAATACAAAGTTAAGCACTTAATTTTAAAATTCACAAACTCCTGAAAACACATCTTTGTATTTTGTTTGAGATAGGCTTTTTTAGTTTGACTTAATATTTCTTTTGTTTTCTTTAAGCTAAAATAAACTTGAATCAACAGAAAATAAGATATTCAGCATTTTTGAATTGATTTGTTTTACAGTCGTATGCAGATTTTAACCTGCAACTTCCCATGGTGATTTACCTAATGTTATTTATTGCCTTCATAGGACACCAAAGTTTTAATATTTACAACTACACTCATTTCAGTCAGGCAGCAGTGCATAGACATCACAAACCTGTAGAACATTAAACAGGTAATTATGCCATAGGGCTTGGTAGCATCAGAACTACAGCTCAGAACTTCCTGCTCCCAAGTACCATTTGGGCTGAAGGCACCTCGGTGTCCAACTCAGAGCAGGAAAGCTGCTACATGTCACAGCGGGAAAATGCACCGCAACCTGACTCACATCGTGGGTCTAGACACCATCTACTTGTCAGGAACACATCTATTGAAGACAACATTCTCTTCATCACTGTTGCTTTTCCCTCCATTGGATCACCCACAGCTTTGTTTTGGAATTGATCTCAGAACTACGGATCCCAGAGCTGGAATACCCACACCTGTCTGTTTTAAGGGCTCTGTCCATTACTGCCAAATGCGATATGCCAAAGTTGCGTGTTGCAGTGGGACATGAAGCCCTTGCCCACGAGAACACTCCAAGCAGGTGCTGCACCCACCTTCATGATCAGGCTCCGGTGCTCCTCAGACTGACTGAAGTTGGTGCCCATTTCAAAGATACTCATTATTCCTTCCTCACACAGGCTCATCCAGGTGTTATACTCTTCACGCTCCGGCAGTCTGTCCCAGAATGTCTTGAAGACCTCCCAGACTGTTTCCTGGCACACTGAAGGGACAAGAAAGGTCTGATGTTAGTACGACAGGAGTGCTTCTGTGGCACACGTGGCCAGGATATTATTGTCCCAATGTTGTAAGCTTATCAGCACATTAACACATAGAACACAGCGACCTGACATCTACATGGAAATGTGGAAAGCATTGAAGGGACTGAAATGAAGATGTGATGGATCTTCCACACTCATACGACCTCTCTCCCTGATTTTTAAACTGAAATAATTAAAGAAAATTTAAGAAAGAAAGAGCATGAGAGAGCACTTGTCTCTTAACAATCATCAAGAACAACAGTATTTCCACTGAGTGAAACTGCGCTTTGATCAATGAATCGAATTTTTAGAAAACCTAGAAAACCAAAACAGTTTGGCAAATGTCCTCACAGGAAACAGAGGTGGAGCTTAAGTTGAAAGAAAGATAGTGGCACTGATCAAAGTTTAGTAGGCTCAGTCAGTAACAATTCCTTCGGACTCACCCTAATACAGAATTTAAGATATGTTTCAGAAACTACGACTGCATTCATAACTCAAGAAACAAGGCAGAATGATGACTCAAAATAATAAGGTAAGAAATAAGTCAAGCTCTAACTGTACTGTACGTGTTCACTGAGAGAGAACTGGACAGCTCTGAACAGTCAGCCTGAGAATTAACATTTAATATCACACACTACACTGCCTACTTCAACCTCCCGACTTTGCACATGCTCGTTTTTACCAGTCAGAGCAGTTGGTCACATGACACGCAAGCAAGGACAACTCTTGTCACTCAGGATAACTCAAAGAGAGAAAGATTTATAGGATTTTCGTTGTGTCCTGGAAGAGAGCAACATGAAAAGGCAAACTCTCAAAATCCTTCACACCAAATGCCATCCTGGAGTAGTAGCAGACAAACCTGCTTTTTGGCCTTAATCTGATTTCATTACTTATACAGACAGTTCAGCAGAGGAATGCTTTGCATTCCGGGAAAGCCCTGACATCAAGAGCAAGCCCTTACAAGACTTGCTTAAACTTCTTACAGGAGACTAAATCTATCTTCAGAAAGTAATTTTCTTCAATCAGCTTTAAAATTGGCTCTGGGCTGCCAAACCCAGTACCTTGCTGTTATTTCTTCTCGATACTTTGTTTTCCAAATTTCAAAGTTGTTTATGTACATATGTAAAACTTAACACATAGATCACATACGGAAACATTTTCATTCAACCAAGAGATGGACATTTTCCTTAAATGCAAAGGCTTTACAAATAACAACCTTAAGGAACTGTGTCCTATGCAGCAGCACCCTTAAAGCTTAGCTGACTCTGGCATGCTGGATGGCACCATGCAGAAAAAGTTCTTTTCTCCACCCTGAATTTTAGTTCATCAGAGCAGTTGAGACTGTTTCTCTGTTGTGGAGCTCTACAAATACAAAGACATGTCTCATTTCCATGCCACACTCCCAATAGCTTTCTGACATGGAGATTAGCATTGTAGCTCATCTGGTATATGTGACCAGAGAAAAATAAAGTCCCCAAACTCTGCATTATTGACTGTCAGTAGTATATTACTGCTCTAGCACCCCTCCAGCATCTAGGCAGTTAACTTTATCTGTAAGACACAGTAATTTGGAAAGTATTGTCCATGTTTCCAATCAGTTTCACTTATGTATCTCTATTTATCAGAAACAAATAGCCAAAGTGACAAACATCCGTGCACCATCTCACATTCTCCCCTCAAGTTATACTTGCAATCCCTTTGAGGCAGGGACCACACTTCCATCTGACCTCTGCACAGACTTTAGGCAATGAAGCCATAATCCTGCTCTGGGATTTCTGGTTCCTGCTGGAGTACTAACAAGCTTCCTGAAGCAGAATAACATCTGTAGTATTCTCTCTACCATCCCACTTGTAAGAGCTAGGCATCCAGGAGAAGACCAAAGTCTAGTTTCAAATCCAGAAGCCTACACTAAGAAATATCAATTGCTCACATTTCTTTTGGTGGTACTTATATCCTACATTCTGGATCTTTCACTCTGGGTGCCACACTGTACAGCAACAATCCCGCACTGAGATTACTCCCTGTGGCTACGATAAGTCCTCAGCAGACTCTCAGTAACAGTTGAAGCTATAGCAATAGCTTGCAAATACATTGCAGGGACACTGCCTAATCCTACGGTTTTCAAATGCCACCAGGCAAAGGACTGGCTTTCCAGTTACAAGTAATTGAAGACAGTTTTCTTTAATGCTCTCAAACAAGTTTAAAATGAATGTGATGAGATAGTGTCTTGCCTGAATACAAGCTGCTCCCATACAAACAGTTGTTCCAATCGGCTCCCAGTAGATTAAGGATTTTCTGTGTGTCCTTTCATTTGGAATTAGACACCCCACTAAATTCCAGCCCCAAAGGCTTTGTGCCATCTGTGGGCTCCAAGCCCATTAATTAGACCTAAGCTGTCAACACAGCCATGTATTCTGCAGAAGGAGGAAATGAGATGTGGATAAGGAGTCACATTTTGTCCTCTGTAGCCTCTCCTATCTAGCTGTTTCAACTGAGGTGAGCAACAAGTTGGACAACATAGTGCAAATTCCTTCCGTATTCTCTTCCTTCCACAGAGTCTGAGAGTGTGTTAGTTCTGACACACAGGAAGGGATTAAAAACTCCAAGCACACATCTGCCACAATTGCCATTTGAATACTTCTTAGCCTTGTCCAGGAAACCACACCCTCACCCGTGGTGAGCTGCTTGCCAACACAAACACCCTGCAATCTTGTTGACACACAGTCTGTCTTGTCAAAGTCTTGCTCATTCCAACTGGCCAGTTTGTAAAGCAGGGGATTGCTCTGCAGGATAACAAATCCAGGCTGTAAGGGCTCAACATAAGAACCATCCTCAGATGTGCTTACTTACAGGGTGCTCAAGAGTAAATTCATGGACTGGCTAAGGAAGACTGAAACAAAATTGTTGTTTCTTTCTTTGTCATAAATATTTTCACTGTTTTACAGTTCGAAGAGAGTTGCCATTCTGAGCACAGAGAGAGAACAACACAATTTATTCAGTGTGGTTCAAATCACACACATGTAAAGAAATAATTGTGCTTGCCTCTATCTTCCACCTCTCCTTCAGGAATGTCAAAAAGGGAGCCAATTCTTACCTCGACTTGACATGGCCACCCAGGGAACTGAAAAGACACCACCCTCACAGTGCATTCCAGTTAGCTAGTAAGTGTGATCAACCCTCTTTTAACTTGAAGGTAAGCACACCCTCTGATGGGTTTTCAGCTATCTGAAGTGAGGGAGGTTTTTCTAAGTTTCTTACCAACAAATTCTTGAGAACTCCCATAAAGAAAAACATGTTTTTCATTAACTAGATTTTAAGCATTGTGAGACTCTGTAGACAAAAGTTGGAGGCACAAAACCAAAGTTAAACAGGACTTGACTGGAAGCTTCAGGAAATAACTATAACTTACTATTTAAAATAACTCACTATCATTCCTTTCTGTCCTTCCGGAAACTTACCAGTGTCTATGTCAAGTACATTATCTAGATATGCTGACAATAAATGAAGCAACTTTTGACTAAGATTTAAAATAGCAACTCCTTGAAACCTAAACAGAAAATGAAACAAAATGAGACTCAGGGAGACCAAACAGTTGACCACTGCGCTTTTCAAGCAGAAATGCAACTCTGACTTTTAAATATAAAACATTTAAAGGAGATAGAGAATGAATAAAAGAATTGCTGCATAAGAGCTTATAGTAAATTGCCAGGAGCCTAATAATTCAGAATTATGATTGAAGCTACTGCATTTTGCATTATGATATTTCCAGGATTTAGTTTTCTAAGACTAGCTACAAAATTCTTAAAAAACCAACCAAGCAGGCAGCCCTGCCAGCATGAGGAGGAACTGCTGAGCAGACCCAGCAGCACTGCCACTGCCACCTGAAGAGCAGCTCAGCCCTCGGGCCATGCGCAAAGAGCCGCTCTTCACACCTGGATCTCACACCAAACTTTCACTAGCCTGCTACAGGGGCACAGATATGTGGGACAGCATTAGCAACACCAGGCCCTGGAGGAGATGGGATTTGCGATGAGGCCTCTAATCCCCAGCAAACAATACTGATTAAAAGCATCATAAAATCGAGATCAATCTTTTAAGGCAGTGAGCTAAGAGTCTTGAAGCTACACGTGAGTGGGAAGGTAAGCTCCTCTGAAAAATTGCTTCCTTCATCTCATGGCTGCACCAATAAATAACTTGTATTTCAATGTTAGTTGATCTCTCAGCTACATTGCAATTTTCCTCCAAAGAATTCAAGTGTTAGGAAAAAAAAATGGAGGCTTACAAGATAAAGAGAAGCTCCCTGCTACAAGAGATGTGATCAGGTCCAGCTGACTACAGGAAAAGGAACAGGTATGCTGCAGACATGTAACTGACTGCCACAATAAACCCGAATTCAAACCAAGAATGCAAATCACACGGCTTGTTCTGCAGTTTGTCTCCAAAGTATATTTTGCATGCACATACTACATTTTCCATGTACTCCCCATCCTGAAAAGCCTCGCAAATTAGAAGTCACTTAACTCATCACTGAGATGATCATCTTCAGGTGAAAGAGGAGGTAGGAAAAAATTAAAAGATCAGCACATTTGGTCCACGCCCTTGTGGAAACTTCTACTTGAGCCAGGTGTCACAGGCACTTGAAGTAAGCAATGTCTTAACCTTTAAAGGCCATATCGGGTTTCAAAGGCTGCTTCAGAAAGCCAGACATGTCATAAGACAATTCCCACTGCAATTGTCTATCAGCATATCTGCTTCAAAAGCACAAAAGCCTAGCCCTTGGGAGCTTACCTACTTCAAATGCAATGTCTATGCTCAAGCAATACTCAAAAATAATAGACAATATCCTGAAAAGCTTAAGATAATTGTGTTTCAACCCAAAAAATTCCTCATAGGCAGACACAAGCTCTTTTCAGTCCTACTAATCTGCAGGAAGGAGTGAAAAAAAGTTTATTTGAAGCATCCTTTCCTAAAGACATCATCATTGTTTTCAAAACCTTCAGCTAAGATCTGTGATGTGACTAGATGACCCTTCTCTTGCTCTGAAATTCTCCAGTCTGGCTACCCCTCACACATCTGGGTAGGATACAGCATCCTTGTGGCTCAAGCTGTACCACTGGGGATGCCTTGATCTCTCAAACGAGGGACAATTAGCCTATTACACTCAGTCTGTGCCCAGGGATTTCTGAGGTTAACAGAAGGGGCACCACATGACACCACTGAGCACCCTGTAGGGGGTAGGGTGGCTTTCTGGCCATTTGTGTAAGTGGGCAGTGCTGGAGTTTAATCCCAATTAAATCTCATTAGTGCTTCTTAAGAGTTGAACCGTGTATGGTGGCCAGGAGAACTGAATCAGGCTGAATTTTCTATTTCGAAGCAACATGAGACCAACTCCTCCTCCTCTCTAACAATTTCTGCACAACTGAACGGCTTAATTGCAGAGGGGTTTGATGAAGACTACAGTCACAGGGACACTGACAGACACCTCCTAAGAGGTCGTTGCTGCAAAGGCTTTGTTAAATTAATACACACATGCAGAGAAAGCACTCATCTATTACTGGAATGCTACTGTGTATGGCCTATAACAGAGCAGCCCTTGAAAGATATATAAAAAACCCAAGGGGTTTAAACTGAAAAAGACTTGAAAGTGAATTAGCTAATTCACATGAAAAATTTTTGATTTGAACATTAACGTACTGAACTCTAGCAAACAAATTATTCTCATCAATAATATTTCAGTAAAAACAAACAAGTATCCTTCATGAGAAAAGTCAAGTTTCTTAGAAGCATATGCTGGCATCTAAAATTTCAAATGTAGAGGGAGACAGACCTTCTACAAATAAACTTTGGGAATTTATTGCCAAGTATGAGCTATACGTAATATGTGCCAGGGATGGGGGGGGAAACAGGGGAAAAAGGCTCACTCAGGTGGATTCTTTATTTAATATACGCTTTTTAGCCAGGTAGTTTTTATGACTTTCAGCTCTTTGCTTTCATTATTATTAGCAAGATCTGAACAACTTATAACATTTGTGATTTCAGTATCAAATTGAAACTTTACTCTTAACTATGTTCATGTGCAGAAAATAACATAATTATTTCTAGTGATTCAGTAAACATTTGAAGGGATCGAAGAAAGGGGAAAATGAGCAAGCATAGTGCTATGCCCAGTCTAGGCATTACATTCATGCATAGAGTTTCACTCCTGAGAAACAGGAATTCTTTCCAAAGTTCAAAAATGTCCGTGTGTCTCTTCAACTACATCCCACTGCAATACCATCTATTTCCTTGTTTGGTCAGTATCTTTAAAAGCTGTCCTTAGACGTTCAGCTTATCTGAAGCTCTGGCTGACAAGAACAGTTCTGGCAGAGAGACTATCTGATCTACTCATGTGAAAAGAAGATCAGTGCTCACAAAAAAAAAAAAAAGTACTCATGAGCGTACACTGAATAGTTTAAGAAAGAGAGTCACAGTAGGAAAAATTTTAAAGAGAATTTAGGAGAGGGCAGCCACCAGAGTAATTACATCTCAGAGGTGGCAAAGAAGCATATTACCCTGAGCCATGGTGACAAAATCCAGCAGCCTTTGTTTTACCCAATTAACAGGCATGAGATAGCATGGCTTGTACTGTTTACCTATTTATAATCCTTGTATTGTTTCTGTTTCACATGCTAATTCAACTTCTAAGTCTACTACAATCCTCTACCAACAATTTACACAACAGAGAATGGAGAGATTCACTGAATTGTCCGCATAAGGTGACTGGTCACAACAGACTTGGTCTGAGTGGGCATGGCTGTTTTTCACACAACAAATTTTATTTAACTGTGGCTCAAGCTACAATTTCCCTGTCAGCAGTAAAGAACATCATAACAGACATTATCATGTACAGCCCACTCACTGTCTGAAATCCCACTATTAGATTTCCACTTTTTTTTTGTGGAATCTCCAGCTGCCCATTGGACACACTTTGTATTTGTCACAACAGGCTGGCCGTGAACCACCATTACATTTACATGACTCTTCCATCAGCAACCATAACGTTACACCATTTAAGAGGACATCAGTTAAAAACACCCTAAGACCCAACCCACAGACCTACAGTACTCAACCTGTAAACACCTATGACTGATTTCCATCCCCATATTGCAAAAAATGAAATAGAAAGTCAGACAACAGCAACCTCCAAATACAGCTACAAGAGATACAGAGGCTGGGCAGTACAGAGACAATCACAATCCAGGATTTGTCTTAAAAGAGTGAAAATAGTATCATCTGCTACTGCAAAACTCTGTTCTGCATGGGATTGATTGTAGGAATAAAGCAGCACTTCAGAAATTTTTCTTCTAGACTGCAAGTATAGAAAAACCAGTACAACCCCACCCCTGTTCTAGGCTGATGCTTCTGAATACCATAGTAATAAAACAACCACCAGTGAATAATCATACCATTAGTTAGACTTCCATATGTTGAAGGGTGATACTGCTGTTTTAGAAAATACTGATTTTTCTCCAGATCCCTGTATTTTGTTGCACTTTGATTTTTTTAGTAGTTTATTATATATTTATCATATTCTTTATCTTGTATCTTTTTAAAGCTTGAACAATCCAGACGTTGTAGTCAGAAAACAAAAAGCTGTACACTGTTAAGCCTACAGTGATATGACATAAGCACTTCCTTAAAGCCTGTGACAGGAATGTTCATCTGTCAGTCTCTGACACTTAGAGAGGCTTCTGCAAGCTAGCAAAAGTGAAGGAAGCTAGGAGCTACAGATAATTATATGTAATATATAATTATATTGTGGGGATAATTATATTCCCACCTCTTCCGTTCTAAGGTAGACCCAGATAGAACAAACAATCTGGATAATCAGCACATGCAAACCTTTTCTGATTTTCTAACAAGCTCTTACATCAAAATAGCAATCAACCTTTCCTTCCAAGGTGGTGGCATTGTATTGCTGGCAGTAAAGCAAAACCAAGGAAAGAATAGACTGTATTAAAACCATCCTTTCTGGAGAAAGTATATATTGATACTGAAGTAAATTCTTCAACACATACAGAATTTAAAAAAGATTCTAAAAACACACACTGAGATTGAAAATTCAGCAGAGTCTGTGTACATTTATATTTAGTCTCTTCTGGGGTCAGTTGTTTTCCTAGTCACTCATAGTAGCTGATCTCTTGAGTGTTAAACAGTGACCACACTTTTTCCTAGGATTATTTTGTTGACAGGGGACTGCAGCGATTCAGATGGCTACTAAAAACTTTGCATATAATTCAGTAACAGTGAATTCGGATACCAGGTGCCCACCAAACCTGCCCTATCACTCCACTCTTCAGCTGGACAAAGGAGAGAAAATGTAACAAAAGGCCCATGGGTTAACATAAGGACAGCAAGAGATCACTCACCAGATTCTGTCAACACAGGCTGAACTTGGGGATATTCCCTGAATTTATTACCAATCAAATCTGAGCACGACAACGAGAAATGAAACCAAATCACGAAACACCTTCTCCTCACCTCCCTTCTTCCCAGGCTTGACTTCACTCCTGGTTTCCTCTAACTCCTCACCTGCAGTGGTGCAGGGGGATGGAAGAGTGGGGCTGTGGTCAGTTCATCACCGCTGTCTCTGCCACTACTTCCCCCTCAGGGGGAGGACTCCTCACACTCTTCCCCTGCTCCAGTGTGAGGTCTCTCCCATGGGAAACAATTCTTTGCTAACTTACATTACCTCAGGTGCCTACTCAGGACACCATCAGACACCACCCAACACTCCTGGAGTAGCAGTTGCTGCTAACAGAACAAAGATGACAAATTGCTTGAACCAGACCTTGCGTGTCTTGCTGCTAATTAAAATCACCTCTTCTACTTTCAGAGATCTTTTTCGAAAGTTTTAACTTAAAAGCACTAAGGGTAGTCACAGACTCTCTGCTCAAGGAAACCTTGTGGATTGTGGAAGCTGTTCAGTTCAGTAAGGAAACAGATGGGCTAGGTGGATTTTTGGTTCAGCCTAGGATTATTAAGACCTAAATAAGGCTTTTGCAACCTAATTTACAGATTTCTTTCTTCTTTATTATCACTCACACCTTTGCTTAGTTGGTATTGCCCTAATGTACCTCTACCACAGATAACTGAGGGGGCACTGCAGTTAAAGCCCATGGTATATATGGATTCATTTGGAGCAAACAAAGAACAGTTGAGTCCTATTGGGTGGGAATAAGAAACTGGCAAAGCCTGTCAAACCATCAGCATCATCATCAGTGTCAACATCCCTTGCAAGCTGGGCCCAGTTTATATCTGAATGATGTTCTAAAACCCCATATAATTCTACTTTGTTCTCCAAATGTATTGCTTGTGTTTCCTTTTATGCAAACACTAAGCAACTCCTGGTTGCCATTGTTTTTCACTTGTCTAAGTAAATAAACTGTCACCAGTGAGAGTTTCTCTATAGGCAATCAAATCTCATCAAACATGAGTCTCTGAACATCCTTCCTTCTCTTCTGACAGCATCTCCTTGTCATTTTGCCAGTTTTATACAAACACGTTAACATAACTACAGATTGTTTGAATGCTACAACACAGACACAAAGAGCGGAAAGTGCTGCATGACTGTGATGCCCCATGCCAATGCTGTCAGGCAGAAGGGCTTGAAATACATCATGTTACTGTAATATTTCATCAAGTGAAAGAAGGTGTTAGTGGGAATACTGCAGCTCTTCAGAGAAAGCTCTGTCACACCAACTTCCACATCTTAAAAGAAAGGCTTCCTGTCTATTATACTACAGCCCAAAACACAGAGATTGGCTTCCTACACAAAACATACCACACTTTGCACAACCAGCCATAGCCAAAAGTCACATGGCTGAAGTGCCAGTGTCTCAGACTTGACTTTTCTGACTGACGCCTCAGTGAATCCTACTGGCACTTTAAGAACACTAAATAAACCCAACAAACTCTGTTATTTAGCTACTCTGTACATAGAACCTATTTTTCTTAGCATTCAAACTGTTCTGAGAAAGGATTATTTTAGTGAACAATGTGGTTTCAGGGACCAAGAGTTCTTCGGATGTATGACTGCAGACAGATAGTGGGGTTTTAGCCCAGAACAGCTCTCACAAGCAGGATTATCACAGAAAAGTAAATTTCTCCAGTAATAGTGTATTTCCTACAGCCTGGTATTTATTATGTTTAAAAGTTTAATCTATTTTTTTTATAAGTGGATATTCCTTATCAATTACCCACGAGAGGTACTTACCTCTGAGCCTGAAATACTTCAGATGGTTGGCAATAGCCTGCTCAACAGATTCATCAGGGCAGATCTTAACTCCACTGGGAAACAGAATGGACCGCTTCCTTCGTAACTGCAAATGCCTGTGGAACTGCTCAGCGTCCATGATGCTGTTAGGCTTTTTCAGCCCAGGAGGCAGAGAAGGGTTTGCCAACTGCAAGTCACTGAGCTGAGGGGCTGGTGAAACAGCTTTAGCTTGTCCTCCTCCTGCAGCTGAATAAGCTTCTGCTGTGAAATTAAAACCACACAAATTTCTCAGATGAGATAACGATGCAATCATTAGTATCTTCATGCCACTTCTGTGGTGTCTGCAGGACACCGCTGTGCTTTTTTCTCTTTACAGAACCTGTCTCTGACTGCGACGCTAAAAACAACTTTAAGCTCTTTACAATATCCCATCAAATGGTAACATAGCGTAAGGCTCTAACCCTTTGAATTCTAATGCCTTGTGTTTAACTTCCCTCCTGTCATCACGCTTAAGTCAATGGGACTATATTTGTGAATAAACATGTATTTAGAAGCTTTCAGGGTCAGAAGTAAAACAAATAACTGAGAAATAATCCTACTCCATACTTTCTTTCCCCAAGAGCGATCTCTATAGCTTGCAAAAAGAAAGCTCCTTGAATGGACAGTTAACCTTTCATCACTGAGACAGGTCGCTACTCTTCTAGAGCAAGTGGAAATAAAGAGTGATAAAAGGACTCATCAGCTTTATGTTGGGGTTTTTTTCTGTTGTTTGAGGTTTTTTTGTGGTTTTTGGTTTTAGTTTTTTTTTAATTCCCTCTTTTATTAGTTGTTCCACATCATTCCAGAGGAAACTTGAGGAAACAGCTGAGGCAAGAACATGTATATTGAGATTTAGTCTGACAGTCTAATTTTCTGTCCTTCACAGTTAACTGATCTGAAATTATTTAACTCAACTTCTTTCACTTTTTTCCCCTTTTTCCCTGGAAAACGTGCCTGAAAAACAATCACAACCAACCATTTATTAGAGAAAGAATAGTAATAACTCTATGGCATTTCTCATCCCACAGAGTATGAGTTTATTCTGGAACTTCAAAGTCAGTAGACCTTTGACTTTTATTACTGAAAGATGAAAGGCATGTTTATTTGATAGTATATTAATAATGAGCTCTGTTGCAGAAAAACACCAGATGGTATATCAGAGGCAGAAAAGAACATTAAAAAAGGTCACTAAAGCAAACCCCCAGTCTCTACTCAAACTGACACATGTTCAGTGCCCATAAACAGAAGATGGAACCTTACTTTTTAAGATTTAATATAAAATTAATAAAGAAAAAAAAAGTGAAAAAAGTTACCAGTATTTAGCATCTCAAAGTTGAAAAAAAATTGCCTCCTATAGCTACTTCTGCACTCAAAACAAGACAAGTGTGCAGTTTTACCACCAGGAAATCACTCTCAGTATTCCATCTCTACACTGCTATTACAGCACAGATTTGACCAAACATTTCTCTGTATTAGCCCCCTTTGTTACAATTAAATCAGAGAGATATTTCTAATTCTACACACTGCCATAGATAAATTTGTGAACAAGAACATAAGAAAGATGTCTGCATTACCTGCAACTATTTGAAGATCTGTGTTAATCATTCCCGGAAGGCAAAGAAAAATTTTCCAAATGAAGCGAAACATACTTATTTGTGTAATAAAAAAAAAAATATAAAAGCAAAACCCCCAATCCCTTTTAGCAAAAAAGCTGTTGTCTTTACCGTCGCCTTGAACCAACCAAGAGCATTGCCCTTCTTGAAAATGTCTTGATGTCACATGTCATTATCTTTGGAGAAAGCATTAGGTAAAAAAAGTCAACCAAGACATCCTGGCACTGTTCTTTTCAAAGACAGTATTCTGCTTTAGTGAAGAAACAAGAAGAGGTGATCGAAGTAGATTCCTTGGAGCTAGCAGATGGACTGACACAATTTTTTAATTTTAATCTGGCCAGCTAAGCTCTTTACCAGGGCTTTCATACCATTAACAGACAGTCCAAACAAGGACAGCACCTTTCGCATTTAATTAACCACGCTTTTTCATTGGCCTTTCAATTTCTGCTCTTTTTAAAAATCCTGCTGACCACAAAACATCAGGGGGAGCACACTAATCTCCAGTAGAAAGTCTCAGTGTGTTTTGTCTTCTGCGTGTACAAATATAAACACATATATAAATGTATGACTGGTTTAAACACCATTGCATATGTAAGCACTGAAGCAACCACTCTGTGGGACTGATTCTTCTGGTTACAGGGCTGCTGCCGAGTCTGCGCTAAAGGAGGAAGTCTTGTTACACTACTATCCCCTGCATCCCAAAAGCAGTGCTTCCTCCAAAGATAAAGCCAGGGCAAGTAATGATTCTTTCATCTCTGTTCAGGTATTACCTGACACGAGCAGCAGCAAGAAGTTAGCACAGATACCCGAAGAGATGATCAGCTAAGGAAACTGCAGAAAGGACAGAGTACAGGAAAGCAGCAGCACTCTCAGTTCCTGTTCTGTCCAGGGTCATCTCACTGTGGAAACGTGTATGGAAGCCGTCCTGCAATGGCAGACTGCATTCAGACCACTAGGAAATCTCCTTCAGGGCTGTCTTCTGCATGGTGTTACTCAGGACTTGTTGGTTACTGTGCTCAGATCGATCTGAACAAACTGCTGGTTTGGCTGAAGTGACTATTTTTGGTAGTGGTTTTGTGTAAGTATTTCAAAGCTGGATTCCCAGGTGTCTGTCTGCAGAGCTTTTACACAGAGCTCCTTAGGCAGTGCAGTGCTTACTTCTCTCTTCTAGCTGCTCTACTGAACCACCAGCAATTCACATATCAGGAATTATCAGCAGTATTACACATACAACACTCACAGGAATCAAATAAAATGACCTTTGTTTTTATGCTCTGTCTTCTGACATCTAACAGACTCTAGCTGATCTTTTTCAAAACAGCAACATATTTTCTTTGGTTCTCCCCTCTCGGCCCCAAAATTATTAAATTACACTTAAAGTTTAACCACTGAGCTGCTTGAACACCCCAGTTTTCTTGGAATCAGACATTTTGGACCTACCAAACCATCACTGCTGACCTAGTCAGGCTTTGCCAAGCTAACCATGATACTGGCAGCACCGTGCTGGAGCTATACATGGAAAAGCACAGGGACAGGACTGCACTGGTGCCCAGAAACTGTTTCAAAGTCCTATTTAACAGCTCTGGGTAGAGAGAGCAACTTCTGAGCTACCTTGGGTACCTTTACTATGATCCTGGATTCAACACAGACCAGCCTTTATTTTTTAATTCTCTGCAGAGACTCATGCTTTCAACATCCTGAATGTTTTTGCTTGCATTGCCCTGCAAAAATGCAACTGGATCAAGATTAGAAACACTACACACCCTTACAAAGGCAAAAGCTAGAACACACATACTTCAGTAAAAGCATGAAACCCAGTCAAAAGTTTTCCCTGGAGAGTTTTTTAGATTCACGGTATTGTTTCTTTCATCAACAAAGTACCCAAAGGCACTCAGAATGTGAATAGTATAAAAACCATCTCTGTCAAAATTTGTTTTCTGTGGTATGGCTATGTCAGCTTCTGTATGATTAAATATTTTAAAAGTGTAAATTCAGTTTTATTAATGTTAGCTCACTATCAATTTTATATTCAAGTGATTTCAGCACTGAAATGTAGACTTGCAACAGCTGAAAATCTCCTACATTTATAATAGCAGAAGGCATAACTAAAAGCACAATCATTTAAAGTTTCTTAAAACAAGCAAAACAACTCTTGCACTAGATTTCCAAAATAATTGTGGAAAATTAACTCCTTCCTCGATTTGATGAAAGCTTTTACAGTAACGCTTTGTATCAGAAAATGTGTAATTCTTCGTTTTCAGCAGCCAAGTTGTATCTTTTCAAAACTATTAATGAAAAACATTCTTGCTTAATGAGAAAAAATGGGAAGTGTAATTCTAGTGACACAACACACCAAGGTCACCCCAGAACCTCCAAAAAATAAACAGTTTTCTGACAGCGTTTCTGAGAAGAAATTACATGTATTTTCATACAGCAAATGTGATTAGCTGAATTAAAGTTCTCTGCAGGGTAATGCTCACTGAAATACTGCTACAGCACATGTATCATTCTAAATAATGTCCCTGTTTTTCAAACGCAATTTATTCAAAAAGCTGAATGCACCTGTAACTAAAAAAAAGCCAAATAAAGGAACACTTTAATGAAAATGCCTCTAGTAAAGAGCCACATCATGGCAGATACCCACTATCTCCAAGCTCATGTGTTTAATATCCAGAATCTAATCTAAATTGTCTCCCATGACTGGACACAGAAGCTGATTTTATGGCATTTGACAGGATTCACCAACAAAATTCCCAATCAGTTTAGCAGAGACAATTAGGTTAGACAAAACCTTTTCACTTGTTCAGTTTCTGTGGTTGCTGTTGCCGAGCATTCACCATCATGCGAATGTGCCAAGCACTTTTTGCTTGTGCTCCTGAAGAGTTCTCTGGTGAACACCTCTGAAAAATAAACAAGCTCTGAGGCTGTTTAAACTTCCAGCTGACCAAATTCAGCCCACCATAGCCGGTTGTACTGCCACCTCTTCCATCATACAGTATTGTATTTTGAGCAGAAAAATTAGGAAGTGAGGTCAACCAAATTAATTTCACACTTATCAACTCTGTCCATGTAATGTAAACCTATTCCCAGCATTCCTCCTTTTCTGAACTGTTGACCAGAAATCTCTTACCTTGTTCAACAGATCAAAGATGATCCCAGGGTCTGTGCTTCTCTTTGAACTTCAATTTCCAACTTCAATTTAATTCGGTAGAATTATTACTGTTTGTCTTGGTTTTATTCAACACATTTTCAATCCTGAGACCTTTCAAGTCTCATTCTACAATTCCTGCTTTTCCATCTGGAAAACAGTAGTCTTTTTTTTCATTTGTTTGGATTTCTTTTTTTGGGGTGGGGGGGTGGGTGCCAGAAGCAATGGTCTGCTTCTCTGTCCTAACCAAGATGAAAGTGTTACTACTGTGGCTTTCAAGTTTTTCATTATTATCTAAGGTGAGCACTGCAAGCTCATCTCAGGGTCAAGTTCCAGGAGGCGAGTACCACAAAAGCCCTGACGGACTGCAATTAATCCATGCCTGCAATTCCATCGCTAAAACAACAGCAGTCCCCTCATCCTTTAAAAAAATGAACAAAAAACCCAAAAATCATACTTGCCCATTCATTTCTCCAGTTCCTGATGAAAACTAGGTGTCTTTTTTCAGATTTTTCCTGGCAGATTTACTTCCTACAAATTACCTCTCTTCTTGTGTTGTGCTTCTTAGCTGTCTTCATGGAAGCCATTTTCTGGTCCCACACAGACAGAATGCAGCAGTTTCTTTTAAAGAAACTGCCAGGTACATTTAACACTTTGGATACAACTGTTTGCCTTGAAACAAAAATTACACAGCTTAGGGTAAAGAGCCTTTCAGAGATTGGTTTGCTTGGAAATATCATGTCACTGCACTATTTCAGTTAGACAGGGCTTAATACAGGAAATGGAAATGCAAGAGATGTGCAAAAATGTCCCTGAGGCAGTCTGGTTAAAAAGTTAACTTTGGGGAGTTCTAGCAAATAAAAAGGAAGCATGAAGATACCTGGAATGTAGCTTCTTCCACAGACACCTCCTAGCATTTACCACATACCTGGTAAATGCAAATGGCTGGAATGGGATGGGTTGTGGCTGATGGTCCCATAATCACTGGGTGAGACATTTGGGTGAAGAGACACATACTGTGTATATACCTTAAAAGCAGTAAGACGGCCTATCTTACGCTGAACTTGTGGGTTATTTGTAGCAGCTGGGAAAAGAATGGTAACAACCACATTCAGCAGCTTCTGGAGATAATTTTAATATCAAATGCATTGGCATTCTCATAGCACATATGTAAGAAATCTAAAAAGGCAATCCTTTCGTGTTATAAAATCAATTTAGAAAATTGCATACATTATTTTGCTTTTAAATATCTATAAACCAGTCAATCTAAAAAAGAACAAATCACTTGGTGATAAAACCTAACTTTATACCATAAGAAAAAGCCCAAACTGTTTTTCATAAGGGAATACTGAAAATATTATTCAGTTAAGAAAGGTGTAGAGAAAGGAAACATATTTCTGCATTTTAACTTTTGTTTTACAATAAATACATAGATTATTCTTGTAAGTAATGCTGGTGTTGTGATTTAGGTGCTGAAAGACACAAACTCTGGGATGAGAGGGAAAGATTTGGGGGGCAGGGGAAGAAGGGGTAGTGACAAATTACAGAATTAAAGTAGAAACAAAGACAGAAAACATACAATCATTGCACAAGGCTGCTCACAGCTATACAGAAGGTAACTGTGCTCAGCAAATTATTGTTTTAAAATTGTCTCTCTCCTCCAGAAAGAATGCTTCCTGGTTTGAGAAACAATAAGGGGTGGGGGGGGGGGGGGGTATGGAAGGGTGTTGGATGACTGTACAGGACCTTAAATAATAACTGGATTTTCCAAATGCCAGGTTTCAGAGTTGTTTTGAGGGAAGGGGCCCTGAGAATTCTGCAATGACATAAAAATGTTCACATCTTTGGGTCGCCCTCAATTTTATTTTAACTCTCTATTGTACTTCCAGCTTTAAGAGCTCTGGTTTTGTAGACTATTTTATGACACAGGGTTTTGGTGGTTATCTGACACAGTCCTTCTGATGACACTTAAGTAAACTTACAGGGGTGAACAGGAGAAAGCATCCTTTTAAAACAGTCACCTTCTATCGTGCAGTGAGTACAGAAAAGAGTGCACATGTCAAAATGATCACTGTTCAAGGAAAAGCTACATAAATACAAATTAAGACAATGATAAACTTGTGCTAGTTTATCAAATCAAGTCTGAGTTCAAACACTCAATATTCGGGCATCTTTACTCAATTCTCCCAAGCAAGGTACAAATCCCGTCTGTCTTATATGTAAATCACATATCTTAATGACCTTATTTTTCAGTAAAACACCTCAGACTTTTGAGGTTGTTAAGCCACAGCCTGCTTGCCTTGCTAATGCAGGTGATGCCTTAAGATTTGTAGGAATTATTCCCCAAAATCAGGTGAACAGCATTAAAAATCTACCACCTACACATACTGTATTGGTATGTACTTTGAGAGCAAGTTTGCTTCTAAAATCTGATAAGAAATTTAAAAAAACCTTAAAAAAATACACTCCAGACTTTAAAGTATTTCAACAGTCACTCTCAAACAAGTGTCTTCCACTCAATGGAAATACACTTTTATGAAAATGCTAGGAAGGGGGAAAATAATTTAGAAAAAAATCATCAAAATTCATCAGCCTCAAACCTTGGCAGAATTTTCTGACACGTGCAGATTACTTCTGTATATAATCAGAAACAAAACAAAAAATAAATCTCTAAAGAGAGTCAATATTAAATCCTTAAAGTAAAACAATACATAGTATTCATTCTATCTGTATCAGCTGCAAAATCAAGACACACGATACGGGATCTAAATCCTGTCTTCAGGCCTGACTCCTACATGATCATCCATGTTTATATAGAATTAAAAAGAACAGGCTCCAAAAGATGAAAGTATTTTTACATCCTTGTGGCATATACCTGTAAGCAGCTTTCATATTCCAAATAAAGAATCAACTAGCAATCCATATGCATTAGCTTTAACTTACATATTTACAGTCTTATCTACAACCTTCTCTCTTCCCCCTCCCAGCATCGTTAGACCACACAACACCACTGAAAAAAAAAATCTTTAAATAAATACATGCTGAACAAAAAGTACTCCTTGTGCCTTTTTTTTTTCTTCCTTGCAAGGCAGGAAGAGACCAAACACCACTAAGCAGAGTTCCAGTTATTTTATACAGCAGTGTCCTTTGCCAGGACTGCCTTATTAGATTTATTAGCTGCTGCTGCCACTCTGCTGTTGAAAGTGCAGTTGCAAGATCAGGTCTCGAATTTCTTCTCTTTTGTTTCTGATCAGTTGACGAGGGAACCAGTTCTCCAGATGCAGTGGTTGTTCAAAATTAACTATGGGATTCTGGTAAGAGAAAAAGGAATATTTATGGCATGAATTTCCTAACACAACTTTCAGAAAGAATTTCAAACCCTTCCACTGCTGCTGAGATCAAGAAGGCACAAACAAGTTTCCATACAAGACTGACAGCCTTCGAAGTCAAATTCCAGTTCCTCCACCATAATCACATATATATGTGCCCTTACCAAAAGGTACTCATGGTGTAAACACCAAATAGGTTATCATGACTTCTCTTAAAGATACATGAAATCTGACTTTAATACTGATGTATCTTGACAAAGTAGACATACTTTTGATATCTAACAAGAGACAGATGCATTTTAGTCACAAAACACGTAGTTATGATCACACTATAGCAAAGAATCAAGCATACAGTAGTTAAGTATGCTGAGATTTTGTTGTCTCAGGCATATGGTTTTTCTGTTGTGAGCTAGTCTCTCTGATAGAAGACAACAAAAAGTAAGAATATTGATAACACTTTTAGCAGAACATGAGAAGGGGAGAATTTGGAATGAAAGAGGATAGCAAAATGACACAGGGTGACAGGTGCTGGCAGCTTTGGCAGTTAAGACCACAACAACACATCCGATTTGCCAAAACCAATGTTTTTTCTTCTTTCCCTCGTCATTCTTTTGTCATGCTTATATTTCATCTTCTCCTTCCTTTGAGTAAAGTAATATATGATACACCGAAACAGTAAAGCAAAGAATACATCATGATTTGCAGCCTGTGAGTACTGGCATGTTCATGACAAGTTACAACCACTTTGTCCCAAGCCTTGCTTCTTCAAGAAGTCCTCATTGTTAGAGAATGGGCAGTTCAAAAGTTTTGGTAAGTAATTTCATTTTCCACCTACACAAGAGCTCAACCTGTCTCTTACAGAACCACAGAATTGTTGGGGATTGAAGGAACTTCTGGAGTTTTATATCCCCAACCAGACCTTCTGGGCTTCCAGGAGAGCACCTCTCCTCATTGGGTCACCTGTCACTCAGGTCAGGAACTCTCCAGGAAGCTGTCAGGTTAAAGTCATCCAAAGGGTCCAGGGTCTGTGAATGTGAAGCTGCTTTTACCCATCCAAAGAGGGCCTCGTGCACCTGTTCCTCTTGATCAGGTGGCTGACAGCAGATGCCCACTGCTATGGCACCCATGGTACTCTGCTCTTTAGTCACTATCCATAACCTCTCAGATGGCTTCTCACCCAACCCTAGGCATAGATCCATGCATTCCAGCTGACCCACAGCAAGGACAGCTCTACCTCCTTGTGTTCCGTGCCTGTGCTTTCCAAAGAGCCTGTATCCATCCATTGTAGTGCTCCTGCCAGATACACGATGTATCCACAACATCCCCATGACCATGGCAGGATCACAGCCCTGCAACTGCACACAGATCTCCAACCTGCCCCCACACTGGCTGTACTCGTGTACAGGTGCTTTGGAACAGCAATCTGTTCTACAGCAGAAAAACCTGTCTACTGCCCAAGGCCTCACACGAGGCTTTGCATGCACAGGAATCTCAGAGAATGAGAACCACACACACAAGCATCAAACAAGCAGAGCCACAGGACAGAGCAAAGGGCAGTGTGCTGATCAGGGGCAGGAAGACTAGGGGACACCCTGGAAGACAGTGCCCAAAGCCCAGGATCTGCAGATATTTAAAGGTACGTGCTGAAAAAGAGGCTCCCTTAGCTCTACACATTCCCTTTTAAAAATTCCCCCTCTCCCTCTCTCTGCAGAAGCTGCTGCCTGCAGATCCACTCAAAGACCAACGACAAAGTTTTAGATACTGCAAGAAGAGATGCAAAGATACTTTTGTAACATCTGTAGGGCAGGAGTGCGTACACTAAATAGACTCCAAATACACCCAAATAGTCAGCATGTGTCAATGTAAAAGCAACATTAAACTACGAGGTCAGAAACATTTGAGGATAGACACTTACGAGAAACCAGACAGAAAGATCCCTGCCATTACTTAAGAATGGGTTTCATCTCTTGTTTCTCAAATGGCTTTGACGCTTTTGACACTGCATCACAGCCTTTTTGCACCTGGCTATCTTGCTCAGAAATAGGGTTTTGTGGTTCAAGGTAATTTTGGGGGAAAGGAGGAGGTAGTTTGCGTTTGTACCTGGAAGAAGCTTTCCACATACTGCAGCAAATAGACCCCACAATCACTGCTGTTATCTTGTTTAGGCACTCTGGGACACAGGTCAATCATTGTGGATTTACTGAATTCCCGATGTGTTTTTCGTTTAGCTTCCCATTCCACTTCAAGGTACCTACAAAAGTAAGCAAACAGTTGAAATACTTGAGAAATAACTCCCAAGCTCAATGCCTTTTGGGACACTACTCAATATTGTTCCAAAGCTGGCCAAAAAGCTAAAATAGCTTTAGCCAAATTATTTCACATAATTTGCCAAAGAAATTAATATACTACTTCCACTATCCAATATTCTATTGCACTCAGAGGCATTTCTACCACGTAACAAGCAACATACAAAACAAATATGCATGATGTCATTTAAAATCAGCTACTTGTGCAGAGTTCTACAAGCTATTAGGATACCAGGACATTTTTATACCTTAACTAAAGGAATAATTCAAGTAATCTTTCTTGGCTATCACACATTTTTCCTGGGTTCATTCTAAGAGGCCAGCAGTGTTTTCTCAACTTAAGCAAACCATTAAACTCCCCTTAAAACTCACCTCACAAAAATCTTCAGTTACAATAGCACCAATATAACCCTTGCAATCTAACAGTGCACAAGGTATTTAAAGACTTGTTGAAAACCTTAAAGCTCTTCTATAGTGATTAGGATTTATCTGTTATCAAGCTTTTCTATTGTTCTTGTGCTTCAGTAGCAACTCACTGACCCCACATTCAGGGCTAGTTGCTGATTTTAGAGATGGGATTGAAATCTTAAGGGTCTGGTTTTCAAAGGCAATAGTTACCTATGTTTTTCTCCTGGCTTTAGCCAGACTTAAAAAGGCTCAGGTCTTCTGAAAATCAAACATAAGGTCTGACTTAAGAGAATAAAAGTTATATGCATTAACTCAGACCTTGTGTTTGATTTCTAAAAGCCCCAAGTCCTTGCAGGCATGAGAATAAAGATACCTATAGAACACTTTAAACAGCTTTTGGGGAAAATGGCAACTGTGAAAAGGCATCAAACATGAAACGATTCAAAGATGAAGACATTTCAGTGAAGCACACTTCCTAGAAACTGCAGGAACCTATGACTGTAGACTTTGTAATTTATTTGAGCCTGACCACTTCCCAAAACACAACAAAAATCAACTCAAGATGTCACAAAGAAGATGTCACAGAACCCCTGCATCAGTTTCCTTGAACTTCTGCTTTCAGGGTTTAACTGGAAATTGAAGGAATAAGAGGTTTGCTTCCCAAACTCTCCTTATCTCACAACTCCATAGCTCTCCACTTATTTTCTGACATCTCTCTAAACTCCATGAAACCACACTCTGGAATTTCAGCCTCAGGAATAGCTCAAAGAATAGTGCACTAAAAATACATCCCACAGAGATTTTAATCAATCAATAAATAAATAAATAAATAGAAATTGTTATTTCATTCTTCTTCCCAAGACACACATGGTAGAGAGGCCTCTCTATTTAGGGAAAAGATGGTTTCAGAAAAATTTCTAAATCTCATCTAACCCTCACACAGCATTTTGAAGAATTTACTTTTACAAGAAGATGGTGCTATTTCGTTTACAGATTTTTGTTCCTTTCAGTGAAATGAATGCCACAGAGAACAGAAAGAACAATTGCATTTAGCTTCAGATATTTAACCATTTTTTGAAAAGTTGTTGATAGACATTAAAGTCATTAGGAGTGTGTAAAAGTACTGAAAGTTTTTATTACATTCTTCCAGTACTTACATACTTATCATATACAAAATTGAATATTGAATATATTTCTAAGCTTTTCAAAACAAATACTTTATCACTATAACTCTACTGACACATCACGCTTTGAGACAGCTTCAGTCTGAACATAGGAGTGGATTTAACACTAATTCTGTAAGTGCCAACAAAAAAATGAACATCAGCCCCTTAGAAAATTATCATTCAAATTTCAAAGTACTCATTTTAAATGTTTTTCTACCCTTAAAAACACCTTCAGTTACTACACTGGAAGGGATAAATCCTCCCCCGACAAAAACACCAGAAAAAACCTCTTTATTTTTCTTTTTTCTCCACTGTACAGTTTACAGTTTTTGCATTATATGTGGGTTGCAGAACATAGATAGGCTTTTCATGGAAGCCTCTGTATTATAATTACAATTTCCTTAGTCATAACTCTTCACGGATTTTCCTTTAGCATTAGAAATACACACCTTTATAGAGAAAAGTATTTTGAATATAGAAATACGACCAGCAGCATCTATTGCTAAAAGATAGAAACTGTAGTTACTTACTCTCTCAAAACCTGAACTGTTTTCTGCACAGAACACGCTTTCAAGGAATCTAAGATGAGTATACAAGGCCTGTATATAACAAAAACAAAAAAAGTCATCACAGTCTTTCGTTACCGACACTACTGAAGGAAGTATTTGGTTTGCATACAGCCTACCCAAGAGTATCAATATCTGAATAAATGTGGTAAAAATAGACAAGTACCTACATCTGTGGCTTTATGACAATAACTGAATTACTACAGAATTTCATAATTTAATGTTACAATATCAGAAAGAAAACAGAAACATACCTTTTACAAATCTGCTTTTTGGAATTACTTAGGGAGATCTGAGACAAAAGAAAAAATAAAAATAAATCTTATAAAACAACAACAATTATAAACTCAAAGATCTTCATAAATTTAAAGATAGTTAGAGAAGCTCTCATTTCAGAAATGTAGAAACTGATAAATTGATTTTAAAAAGAGGTAAAATCATAGCAGAGCAAATAGGTAGGCAAAGGAGGACAATGCTAATTCAAAATGCCTTGCACATGCTGCAGGCCATGCAAACATTGATAACTACCACAAAAAAGATGATGCAAAATCACTTGGTCAAGTGTCACAGCCTTCAGAAACTGAGTAACATGTTTTCTCTGTCAATACAAAAAGGCACTTACTTTAGAAATAGCTGAATATAGAAATGAAGCAGAAGCGGCAACTTCATTGCCACCTAGTACAAAAGAACAAATGAAAAAATTCCTAAGTGAAGTATTTTAATTTTCAAGTTTGTGATTATTAGTATTCAAAATATGAAAGTAAAGAAGCAATTTATAAACCAATTTTTAACCTTCCCTTCTGAATGGCGAAATAGCAGTTACCAAAGGTCTTTCCTCCTGAGAAAATTCTTATTGAAACCAAATAACTTTCCAATCATCACTGATTTTACATGTCTCTTCCAGTATTTTCCAGAGTTGCAGACAACTTGCAGTCCTTACTACGCATGATAATATAAAAACATACTAAATCAGTCTTGAAGTCTTAGAAATTATCTTTTGCATCATTTCCCTCCTTCAAGGATTAAGACACTGTTATAACTGCTTATGGCTTGACATAATTTTCTCCTAGATTACGTACCTTTAGAGAATAAACTTCTGTTACCATCCATCTCTTCTTCATCCTTGAAGAACACTGAATCAGTTCTAGTGTTCTCACTCTCCGGCTCAAATGGAGACTGTTGAGGCCAGTGAGATACTGAATTCTGATGGGGACACTCTTCATACACAGCTTCTTCTAACCAAGGAAAACAGATAACTGCAATGTACCAATGAGACCTGCCCAGAAGTGGGGAGAAGGAGGAAAAAACGTTAAAACTCTGTAACACTGCATTCTGAAAAGGCTATGAAAAGCTTTTATAATATTGAGAGCTCACAGACAACTGTTCTGTGACACACAACCATTGTTGCAATGTTCTTTCATGGCATCTCATACTAATCCTCTCATTCTTTTTTACTTTGCATTGTGGCATAATAGCAAAAATAAGTATCAATTCCTTTAAAAACCCCAAGAAACCCATCACAGCAATTTATCAGTGTGTGAGCACCCATTCCACACTTCAACTAAAATCTAAAATAAAAAAATTCTAATAATCTGTGATGGTGATCCCAGTTTTGAACATAGCTGAAGGTGTGGCACCTTTCTGCAGCTGTTTTACATTATGAACCTTTCAATGACTATTCAGTTTTACAGGAATTTCCATGTACAGGTCAGTTATTTAACCAGGCCAAGGCACAGATTATGGAAGTTCTACTTTTATCTATTGACATTATGAGTTGCTGTGATTTCTTTATAGAAACATTACTGAAGTGCACAGGAATCATCATAACGACATACAAATTATTCTGAAAAATACCTAACAGCCATTTTCAGTAAAACAAAAACCAAAGGTACAAAGTTGACTGACGACAACTGAATAACCATTTTATGTTTTGAATAGGCACCAAAATTTCTCATTCCATACTACTTCAAAATCTAAACCATCATGTGCAATGATTCACCCTTACAGGCATAAATTTTTACCACCATAATATTCAAATATTGGAATCTTTAAATATCAGAAAAGGTGTTGAAAATGTAGACTTACTCCTCATTCACAGGCACAAAGATATAATCTTTATTGAAGATATTTATATGGCGAGTCCATGTTCTTACTCTTCTGTGTCTTCTCTGTGCCGCTCTGAAAAAAACAAATGACAACTGTTGTTTGGTTTTGTTCCTTTCAGTTAGAGCAAGGCATAGGGATCAGTATTCCTACATCTCCCCAGCCCCTCAACGAGTTTTTCATTTACTCTAGAAATTTCCTACACAGATTAAAAATAAATCAGCACACCACTGAGCCCAAGTGACTAATGAGCCATTTCTGAACCATCTTAAGCTCTCCTCAAAAAAAACCCCACTATCATTCATAGATTTGAATGGATTTCTTGCAATTATTGTTTACTACACTAAATGCAAAATCTCATCTAAATACTAGTCAGTGTAAATACAGATCTATAATAATTTAAAAGCATCCATGAATTAAGCTTCACAATACCACTTTTGAAGGCCTATCTGAACAACCTTATCTTCTGAAGGGAAAAAGCTAAATGCTTTGCACAGAGTCATGCACCACACCTGTAGTAAACAGAGGTGAAACACATAACCTCCAGTCCTGAGATTTAAATGCTGGACCACATTTCATTTACAACTTTACAGAAAAAGCATGAGGATACAACACTGGGAGAATAAGAAAAATCTGAGAAGATATTTAAGTTTAGATTTTCAGCTTAGTCTGCCAAGTTGAAACAGAAACCAATATTTCACAGAACTTTGCTCCAATATGACCTGAAAGCAAAATTCACTCTACTCAGCAGACATCCCTATTATCGTTGTGATTCCATCCTCATCTCTGATTAAGAAACACAACTTCAGAGTAGTAGTAACTGGAGAAAATGAGTGAGGAGTAGAAAACCAGGTGGGTGTAGGACTCTGCATGGGCCAGCATTAAGTGAAGACCTGCTGCAAACTTCCTCTGCTACATGACTGTAGAAGCACTGGGAACTTCAAAGGGGAAAGCCTGTTTACAACCTGGGAAAGCCCCTCTAAAAGGGACTTTTCTCTATCCAGTGCCTGAGCTGTGTGAACGAAGTAAAGCAAAGGGTCTTTAAGTAGCTACATCTGTTGAGATTAATTTCATTTACAACAATACAGACCCAGGTTTTTCACTAGCCATTTAGCCAAAAAAACCCACTGAAACAAACTAACAACCCAAACCATCTGTAGTCACCAGGTGAGTATCTAGGCCCAAACACAAAACTAGAATTTCCAAAGATATCTCCTAATCCAGAAAAGCTACAGCCCTTGAAACACGGTATATTAAGAGTGTCATTCCTGTTCCTCAAGAAGATTATGGACAGTCCAGCCTTGTAAAAAGAATTGGATCAAGGCATAATAGCATTCTTATCACAGATAATTTTGTCTTCACCTCAGAACATTCAAAGTCAGAAGACAATAAAATCATGGAAGACTTTTGAATTCTTCAAAAGAAGTTCTTTTGAACACAGTTACATGAATTTTCAAGACATCTTTGAGAATATTACAGAAATCTTATTTTTCTTCCCTTCAACACAGCTTTCACCCAGCGGTGACTGTCACCTAAACAAGATGGTGGACACACCTCTCTGTGCAGGTGGCCTTGTTTGCCAGCAGAATGAAAAATCTGGGGACTTCATGGATAACAGAAGAAAAAAAATCACTTCAGAGAGAATCAAAAAAGCCTTCAATAAGCTGAATAATGATGCTCATTGAGGATAAGCTTATTGTTCTCTGTAACAACCTGAAAGGTTTTAGCAAGGTGGGTGTAGGTCTCTTCTCCCAGGTAACAAGCAACAGGACAGGCAATAGCCTCAAGTTGTGCCAGGGGAGGTTTAGATTCTCTATTAGGAAAATTCCTTCACCAGAAGGTTTTTCAAGCACTGAGACAGGCCTCCTATGGAAGCGTTTGAGTCACCAGGCCTGAGGGTATCTTAAAGACACGTAGATGTGGCACTTGGGGTCATGGTTTAGTGGTAGACTTGGTAGTGCTGGGTAATAATTGTTGGACTCAATGATCTTAGAGGTCTTTTCCAACCTAACACTCTGTGACTGTGAAAACAGAATGAATGTTGGCGGCTTTGCTCTCAAACATTGGTGTTGAGAAGAAACTGAAAGTGAGCTAAGAATGCTTCTACCTTTTAGACAGTTAGCAGGAAACACAATGTGATACAGGGTTCCTGGGCTGCTGATTCAAACTCTCCAATTCAGTGAGCTCATGTGTTAAAAAAAAACAATGTGTAAACTTGGTGTACAATAAAATTTTCTTACTAAAGCTTTGGTCAATAATTTATTACCAATATGTAAAATGAAATATGCAGTAAATATAAAAATATTACTGGTAGCATAATTTCTTAAAATTACGCATGTCTTGCAAAGCTGTGCATTTATCAAAATATCAAATAAATAATTGTCTGAAGTAAATATTCAGATAAAGCTAGAGAAAGGTGATAACATTTTCATTCATATCCAGTATGATCATATTGATCTTAAGGAAAAACACCAGTATGCTTAAATTGTGAGTTACAACATTTAGTCACTAACCCTTCGGAAAACACCAAAAACTATTTTATGTGCTGATTAGTAGATGATCTCCAGAACTTCCAAGTGGCATCAATAGATAGATTGTTTCTGGTCATAATGGCATCTAAAATGAACTTACGAAACTTTGACATCCCCCTCAGAGTTGTTTTCTGTCCTGGTCAGGCACTTGTAGAAGAAACTGCTAAAAATGTGTGTACGGTCAGCAACATGTTTTGGTGCCTTCTCCAATAACAGATATCTACCAAAGGAAAAAAACAAGAAAATGATTAAATTCTTGTTCTAGAAAGTACCATTACTGCTAAAAAAAGGGCAGTTATTTTAATGACTTATCACACCCAGCTTATGCTTAGTTTCAGTTGCTTTCACAGCCACTAATCATGCCAAACTCTTCTCTCTATTTTAACTACTCACATGGGTGCACATCATCAGAGTATGTAACAGCCAAGCAGCTACTAAGAATGCAGTTACTTTTTATCCCTGATTTGTTCTCCAGTATTCAAACTTCTGAATCTATTTTGAAAGTTAGGTATCTAGCCCTCACAATTAAGAGAGACTTGAAAACCTAACCAAGTATAAACCTACAGAATGCTATACTTGTGCATAATCAAAAAGCATGGGACAGGTCAGTTAAATTGTCCATTTAACTTTTACAGGTTATCTCTGTGAAAGCTAAAGTACTTATTATTTCACGGCTGATAATTTTATTAAAAACATCAGCTTCAGTGTTTATTCTGTCATTCTAGAACGCCAAAGCTGTCACAATTGCAGTTATCCTACATGAGGTACCTCTAGCTTCACCTGATGGCTTGGGCAACACAGTCGTACATGATACAGCTTGCAAAAGAATGAAAACTGAGAATATGGGACGTCTAACAAATTTTAAAAGCAGAGAGATTTCTACAACAACTGCATTAAATTCTTTTATTTAAATCTTCGTTTTCTGTTGAGAAGGTACAGCTATTCAGGGGACCATGATACATTACTTCGTTCTAGTTTAGAGCAAAACACAAGGGGCTTTGCTGTAAAACCCCATTGAAACACTTACACATTCCTTTTTCCAATCCTCTAGACAAGTCTTCCTATTGCTCACAGTTCCTGCATCCATCTGGATGCCAAAAAAAATGCAATTCCTGCTGACCAGCTTCAAAAGAACTAGAATTCTTCTTACACCTAAGTCAGCAGAGTGAAAATAAACCACAACTTTAGGGACTGGTGGTCACAAGACCAGTTCTTGAAAAATTGCTTTCACAAACGACTTTAGCAGGATGGCTTGGAGTAGCTAAGCCAAGCACAACCTCCTCAAGATGTATCAGCTGTGTTCCTTTCTGCAGATCTCCATCAGAAGAATACTTGAAATCGCACAGAAGAGCAGAGGATGCTCCACTTCATGCAAACTTAGTAAATAAAATACTACTACAGATCCTCTACTTTTTTCAGCTGCCTACTTAACACTTTCCGTTCTGGAACGTCACCAAGAAGCTTTTCTCCTCCAGTTATTCTGTCTGGATTTTATCACAGCCTTTTAGAGGGACAAAACCAATGAAATTAAATGAAACTCCTAAGAACACAAAAAAGCTTTTTTGAAACTCCAGTGTCCAGTTCCTCACATTGTTACTTCTGAAATTGTATTGTATTTAGTGACCAACATTTCCAGTACCATTCAAGTCCACATCACACCCCAGAGAGTGTGAAGGGTACAAGAAGGGCTGAGATTACTTACTTAAGATAGAAATCAATTATGACATCATTGAGAAACTCTCCATATTCTAAGCACTCTAGGTCTTCTCTCGTGACTCCCAGTCCTCCTTTTGCAGGTGGGGGTGGATAAACAATTAAACTAGAAAACATAAATCATGTCGTAACAGTGACAAACTGTTTTACGTGACATTGTTCTGAGTATGCCTGTTTTATATGTAGAAGATTTTCTAGAAAACCTGTGAAAAAGCAGTAGTTTTCAAAACTTTACCATTTCCTCCTCCAACAGCTAGGTGTTACACCCCAGTGTACACTGAAACTTTGATAAAAACTTTTGAAAACCAGACTATTTTTTACTTTCATCTTGATTTTCTGTTTTTGATCAATGTATTTGACAAATGGCTATATAAAATATGAAGAAATACTAGAGGACAAATGGTTATAAAAAGATTGTGACAGAACAGTAAAAGAAAACATTCTTCAGATTTTATAAAAAGTCAGCTTAAGTTAGTAAGTTTTGCTAAGATTGATTTAAATAGGTACTCACAGAACCCAAGAGATTCCCACCCTCCCCGTTGATGCACCCATGACATGACCCTGTAGTCATAGATCAGATGTGCTCTAATTTCTGTGAGACTGTCATCCTATAACACATCCATTTCATCTTTTAACACATAACTACACTGATATTTGCTGATATTTTAGATTTGAAGAGTGACTTTCATACAACACTTTCAAATCAACTAGAGAATGGTAGTTAAGTGAGGGCTTTTATTCCAGTAATTAATTTATTCAATTTCTTATATTTTCCCTTTCTCTATATGAAATACACTTACTTCTTAACTGCTCCCATTTCTCTTACTTCTTTCCATTCTTCATTCAGTGCAGAGGACAAAGAGATAGAATAGCAGCCACTATTCTGCTTATTTGCAAGGGCATAACTGGGCCTGATCACTTTTAGCTTTGACTCCTAGCAGAGAAAAACACAAACAATAGTAAAAAGCATTATACAGCTTGCTACGTAAAACAACACACAAAACCCACACCTAAAGCCCACAGGAGTACCCTGAAGAGGATTCTTGCTGGAGATCCAAAGTAGAAACTTTGGTATTTGGGTAAACATGCCATTGCTCAGACAACTAAAAAGTTATGAATCTTTTAAAAAATGATGACAGATCATAATCTTTCTCTAAAACTGTTCAAGCATTATTTAGCCAAGTGACCCAGAAATGGTTTTGGAGAAGAAACATGACCTGAAAGGATGGAGACAAGTATCAGACTGTCTTACCAGGAGCTGTATATGCTTGGAAGCTTTGAAAATCTAGTCCTTGAACAATTTGCCTAAAAACAATACAGATCTGAGCTGGCTGGCTTCCTTTTAAAGTCCCCACTTCCATGGACAAGATTGATCTGCTGTCTCTTGGCTTTTTACTGGTGGGAACAAAGACATGTAATTTCTGAATTGACAGTGATGTGGGGTTGGGTTTAGACATTTACTCAAGAGATTAAACCAAGACAACACATTAACTTGCACAGACTCATCTCCCCAGCAGTCTGAGGAATAATTCAGCATTTTCAAGCTGTGCAGATCCCACAAGTACACCTAGAGGTGTCTGGAGGGCCATCTACACAGCTCCTTCTCTCCTGCACTCCCAGCTCAACCGAAAAAAATGGTTCCACTACTCATTACTTGATCAACTTCCTGCTTGCTGCCCTAGAGACATCACAAGGGCAGAACACCCCTGTGGTTCTAAGCTTACACAACCATGAATTGATCTAAAGCATTGGTACTTGCCGCTTACTGATGAGGTCTACAAACTATCCCTCTGTGGACACAATCTAGCTGACTGCAAATATTTGACTGATATTTTTCTGAGCTATGAATTAAGAAAGAAGGTTGACCCAAAATTTACTAGAATGTGTGAATGCTAACAAGTGGCGATGAATGAAGCAACAGCTACACACTAACCTGAATTACAGGCTCATGAGCATCTGAGGTATTCTCTTTTGGCATGTATTGCTTTAGTAGATCCTTATTGTAAGTTATGAAAGAGCTTTCTTCAGGAGAAAGATCCTTAAACAAGGGTAATGCTTGTTTCAAAGACAAAACCTCAGCAAGATCTGGTGCTCTGTTCCTCTTGCTCACACCTGTAATCAGTTCAGTCAGTCTGTCTTCTTCCCGTTCTGTGAGTGGTTGAGACAGTTCAAAAAATACAAATTCACTGGATTTGGCTGGAAAAAGGAAAGAATGGTTAATACTAACTATTACATTACGAGACAGAAACTTGTCTGAACACCCACAAAGGAACTTAGAGAGACAGTGGCAGGAGGGGAAGCCCAAAAAATAAACCTGCCAGGTTCATCACAGGGGCCATCAGCCCACAAAGGTCCCACTTTCACACACCCAGAGGAGCACACCAAAATGGCAGGTAGGAACCCAAACTGTCTCTTCCTCAGTCCTTAATCTGGGCCCTTCCCAGGGCTGTCCCAGGAAAGTCTTAGCCCAAGAGTCCAGACCCAAAACCCATCAAGATGAGTCAATGCCAGAGCACCTCTTGGACTGAGGTGTACAGCACACATGATGGGATGCAGAGGAAGAGTATTTTGGGACTGCACAGGACTAAATATAGGTTGTTTAAGGAAAGATCTAAAGGCAGCAAAGAGAGGCATTCAGGTAATTCAGGGAAGAAGTAGTGTGGGAAAAGAGAGGTTTAAGGGCATAAGAAGGACCAGTCACATCTAAGTACTTTGCTGGTCAATGCACTTGTCTGGCCATGCCATGAGCATGGACAAGCACCGCCTATCCTGTCTTCTTATTAAAGTCCTTTCTAACTCTCCCCACTGAGGAACAACTCTGACCCCTCTCAGGCTGTCCGATCCACCATGGTATATTTTCCTCTAATATTAACACACCAAGGCAGCAGAGCAGAATCATAGTAACAATTTCCACAATCTGCAAAACCATCGCTGATTTTTTCAATAAGTCTTTAGAAACATGTCAAAACATTTACATTACTATGTAAAGGGTAGAACAGTCAAACACAGAAATTTAATAAAAACTCCTGAAGGTTTCTCCAACAAGAATGTAACCAAGACAAATAAACCTAAGATTAAAAGATTCCTCGCATCTTCATACTCATTCCACTCATTTCACTGGGAACTGTGTCTACAGAAGGTACCAGTAGTTTCAATAAACTTGTATCAACTAAAGGTAGCTCTCTGCTAAAATTTCATTCAGTATTTTGCTTCAAACTACTTGTACGCCTTATGTAAAGCTACCATTACTTATGATTTTTCTTCATACAGGTGGTGACTGTATAGGGAATACATAGTATTAAATGTCACAGACAATACTGATGTCATCTTTTTTGTAGATGCTATTTGCAACGATTTTGCTTATGTAAAAACCTTGTATGATTGTGCCACTCTGAATATATGAGCCAAAGTTATATTCTGTTTTACAGAGCTTCGTGCTAGAAAACTGAACACAGTGAGTCCGTAATACCCTAAGACTTAATAGCCCATTTGGCCTTTAGTGGAAATTTTCTTCAATAATAATAATGCAATGGCCCACTGCAGTCTTGTCAAAGGTCAACTCAATCTTTACTTGCCAAGCCTTTTGTATAGCATACACAATGCTCAAGAGTAAGGATATTTAAAACATCCATACATGTTATAGGGAGAGATGCTTTGTACATAAGTCTAGTTTCAGAAGGCCTTCTGACAGAGACTACAATTAAATTGTGTTTTGAGGTCTTTTTATTAAATAGCAGTAGTTTTGAATCACACTGTATTAGGTTTTTTTCTCCCAAATACAAGTACAGTGAGGATTTTAGAAATGCAAAACTAACCAACTTATCTCCCCTGGTACAGCCTCACCTTGAGTACATCTGTGCAATTTTAGACACCACAATATAAAAAAAGACATTAAGCTATTGGAGAACATCCAGAGGAGGGCCACAAAGATGGTGAAGGGCCTTGAGGGGAAGTCATACCACAAGCAGCTGAGGTCAGTTGGCTTGTTTAGCCTGGAGAAGAGGAAACTGAGGGGAGAACTCATTGCAGTCTACAACTTCCTCATGAGGGGAAGCAGAGGGCCAGGCACTGGTCTCTCCTCTATCATGACCAGTGACAGAGCCCGAGGGAATGGTCTGAAGCTGAGTCAGGGGAGGTTTAGGTTGGATATTAGGAAAAGGCTCTTCACCCAGAGGGTGGCTGGGCACCAGAACAGGCTCCCCAAGGAAGTGGGCACAGCACCAAGCCTGACAGAGTTGAAGGACCATTTGGACAATGCTGTCAAGCATATTTTGTGATTCTTGGGGATGGTGCTGTGCAGGGCCAGGAGCTGGACTTGATGATCCTTCCAACTCAGCATATTTTCTGATTCTGTGATCTTTAAAATGTTATAGGCTTTCCTCTGCACTCAAAAAACACAGCTGTAAAACAACCACTTTACTGACATGCCATATATTAGACCTTTTAATTGTGCTTAAGGAAACAATTACTCACATGGCTTGCTGGTAACTAATTTCCCCAACTGGGTTTCAATCTTTTCTACATAATCCGCAGACAACCAAAGAAAAATTATTGTTGAAGAACAGCCACCATCAGTTTTCCACCAGCCAAATCTTCTCAGATCTAGGGTATCCACTGTCAGCTGAATGTTCTTAAGAGACACTGTAGAAAACAGAATTCAACAGAACCATACTCTTAACAGCCATGGATAAAGTCATACATGTTATGGTAATTACATGCTGAGAGGTATGACTAGAATGTGTTAACATAGTACTTACAGATTTCATTCCTTGCATTGCATAAAATACTGAGAATTCAATATTTAAGTCAGTTACATCAAACTGTGTAAAACAAAATTACCAAATTGTAACACAAAAATCTAAACACCTGCATGCAGGATTCTTCCTGAAAAAAGTTGGTTTTTTTCCTCAAAATAACCACAGTTAATACCCACAAATGTGGAAAAAAGAATACTACAAATCATTAATTCCTATTTGCTTTCAGTCAACTCAACTCAGAACTGCTCATAAACCTTTTCCTACCACACATCATCTTTGGAAATCAACTGAATGCAAATCTATAGTTATAGTCCTCTTAGCTTTAGTCTACTCATACATTTTTGTAAACCTAAGGATCTAAAACCCTAATCTGAAAAGTTGAATGTTTCACCTGAAAAACATGCATAGTCATATTTACTATAGTTCAACACCTAAGATATGCAGGAATATGGGAGGCAAGCCATTAAAATGACAAATTCACATTAAAAGTACAAGAAGCTGCTAAGTTATTAATGCTTACACTATACACACCAAAACTTTTATTTATTGAAAAACATAAATAATTAAGAACTATCTAATGTCTTTGTGAAAGATTATAAATTATTCATAACAGAAATACATACTTAGTACTTTAATTCAATCCTTTAAAGATACAGTTAAGAGAAGGCTAAAGAAAATAAAATTCTCTTACCCTGAAATGGGATCACAATATTTTTCATTGTAAACTGAAATAAGATTTAAAAAAATATAAATTAGTTTGCATTTTACAAATTGATTAAAACAATATATGGATTTTTAAATATCTGCCCATCTTTCCTTACAGTGAAATAAACTGAAAATAATATAGTAGAATCATTCAGGTTGGAAAACACCATTAAGATCAAGTCAAATACACTTAGCTTGAGACTTCACATTGCCTATTTCACCTAAAACAACATTCCTAAAGACATTGCAGAACCTAAATGACAGCAAGTAACTTTCAGAGATGCAATGTACTGAGAAATAAGCACAAAGCTGCAGAACTGCCTATAGGCTCTGTAAAAAGAAGAGAAAAGATGAACACTCAGGACACAAGGAGCTAAAGCAACCTGTGAGAAGCCGTCAGATGCACTGCTTGAAGTCAGGACACAATAGAAATGGTTCAACACTGGGGTGTTACTTTACATTAATCTTTGAATTAAAGGCCTTTCAAGATTCCACTTGCACTCCTGCTATGTTAAAGAGACTGAGTTAAATAAAGACTGCTTTATTGTCACTTTGACAAAAGGTTATACATATATATTAACAAAGGAGGTTTCCCCTCTGTTACCACTAAGGAAAATTTCTACTTTACACCTAAGAGCATTGATTCTAAAATTATTTCAACTCATCCTTCAAATTATTTTTGCCTATTAATTTAGGAAATTTCCATGAAATGTTTCTGTAACTGCTGTTTTGTGAGACGCTGAAATTGTTACTACAATCCAAGATTTCAAAATGTCTTACTGAAGGCAAAAGAAGATAGACAGGTTCAAACATTTCTTTTTCAATTGCAATATACAGAATGAACCTGGTCAAAGACCTGTTGAAACTCCTGATGGTGCTGCTCCATTTAAAGCACATCTTCACTTATGTTTCTACACCCTGTGAGTAGCATATTGTCTATACACTAATGCTTTTAGTATTGTTTTTATGCTCTTTGAAGCCACAAAGTAAGCAACTTTCTGTTTAAAGGCAAGAGCATGGTATGTACCTTAACTCTGGTCATTATGGACTACTTCATTAGAACATGGTTACTATTTCTGAGAAAAGTAATTGGTCTTTATTTTAAGGGACATTAATTGGGCCCTTAACATGGAGATTGTTTTCTGTTAGAATTCAATAAAAACTTCCTCAGTATGACTTGTGTTCCAGTACAGCATTTATACAGAACCTTTACACATGAAAACTGTGGCCACAGCAAATCACAGTTAGCTTTTCTACTGACAGCAATCCAAATGCACAAGGCAAAGGACCACACACTCCATTGTTCAGCCAAAGGAATTCAATGCAACAATAATAAAAACTCTGTGCTTCCACACTAAGTACCACTGACTTTGTTTAACCAGAATTTCAATTTTTAAATGTTCACAAAATACCATAATAGAACAACTTACCCTAGCAGGACCTGTTGATAAACACTTAAATTTCCCAATGTGTAGTCTATCAAATTCAACATCCAGTGCCAGGTTCGTGTGCTTTCTAGGTGTGCTTCCAGAAGGTAAGCTGAGAGGAGACTTATCTTCAATTGACTCTGTTAAAAACTGGAAAAAAAGTGTATTTGCTACAGGACTTATTAGATACACCCCTCCTGTAACCTCTGGAATATTTTTCTTCAAGCTTGTAAGAACTGACTCTCAAAGCCAGCTTCCACATAAAAAATTCATATTGAAAAGCTGTAAGTGTTATTACATCCATTACTGACAATTTCCTTAAGGGTCTAACAGTACCTTGCTACACCTCCATTACCAAGACACAATCTGTGCTCCTGTCTTGGTTCTAAATCAGTAAAAACTCAAACAACAGAGCAACAAAATAATATCCTTCTTTTCATATCAAAGCTTCAGGATCCAATTCAATGCTTATGATTGAATTGAATCACCTATAAGAAGAGGCAGCAATGGCTCTTATGACTTGTTTCAGGATTACAGAGATAACCCATAACCAGGTACAAGCAAGCAGTCAAAATCTAATCAAGTCCAAAATGGAGCAACAACCTTTATGGCTACTCTTAGATTCCAGTTCAACAGCTAGCCAGACAGGAAAGGGAACTTTACCCCATCTCTGTCTGCTGTCAACAAAGATCCTTGAACTTCTATATGCACTGAATTACAACAGAGGATTGGATGACAAAAAAACTATGATCAACATAAAACATTGTGTGAAAACAAATTTTTCCACAGATGTATCTTCATCATGTCTGTTTCTAGCTCACATTACTATTTAATCTTTGCCGTTTTCTGATATTAAACATTTCCAAAAGTTTATTTTCAAAATAGGAAATACACTGTGTGTTGCAAAAACACCCAAGCTTCAGAACCAGAGATATTCTCTGAAGACTGTCCAGAATTCTATCTCTCAAATAAATTACTGCAGCTTCTGCTTGCGGCTGGGACCATAATAAACAATCATTTTCTGTAACAAACATTACAGAAATAAATTAAAGGCTTGGCATAACAATACATAGGCCAAAAACTGGACTACCTGCTCTGTGTGACTTTTCATCTTGTCTTCTAATTGCTTGGCTGAGAAACAGAAGTCAGACTGCTGGTCTGTTTCTTTATTTTCAGTGATATTATCCTGCATCAGCTCTGTGCATTGTGGTTCAGAAGGTCCATCTTCATCATCACTGGAAAGGACAACTAAAAAGGAAAAAACAAGTAGACGTATACTACAAATTACAGACTGGAGAATATTTCATTCTTTGTGGATTTCAGACAAGTAAAGAATTCTCTCTTGCAGTACGTGATGTTAAAGTACACCACTCAAACCAGTCAAGATCTGCATGCATGGAATTGTACGCAACAAGTACTGCTTTGCATCTTTACGAACACCTTTTATCCCAGATCCTCAAAATTATTTGGCTATTAAATGAAAAAGGACACAGCATAGCTGCTTCAAATGAGACAATAATTTTTCTCAGTTTTAGCATCATTAAAAAGTAAAAGCTCAATTTTTCCACAGCCAAAAAATCAGCTGAAAAAAGAGGACTGGAATTTGAAAATCTTGCTGTCTATCCTGTTTCTCAGGTACAAGACCCTGACAGCAGGCACTGTTCTCTAACCTGCACAATGCATTACAGGCAGCATGATGCCAGTCTTCAACCTTTTGTTGCATGTGTCTCAACTAGCCAGTCATGCTCGAGTTCTCCTAGTACCTAACTGTACCACCAGTAATTGTCATCAGCACAGACAGTACATACTTGGGTCAATGGAAACAAGTTGCTGATTACCCCTGCAGATTCTGTTCCGCAGCTTGCTCAGGTACTCTGCTTTGTCCATCTTTAATTTCCTGATCGTACTAACTTGTGATGCAATCACATCCTCACTGGTGGCAGAAAGCTGTTTCTTTGACAAATTTCTGGGAGGAGACTCTGAGCCAGATTCCTCTGTGCGGCTGTGAGCAGGCCTTAAGTGGTTGTGGGTGGAAGCGTCTTTAGAGTCTCTCTCTCCTGGACAATCTGGCACCAGAATAGTATTAGATCTGTGATCTTGTCCCTCCTCACAGGGTATTCTGCAGCCAGGAGACAGAGTTGAACTCAAACTTTGTTTTTCCTAGAAACAGGAATCAGAGACAGGATATAAGTTTATTTCTTGGCATTTCTAGATGGTTCAGATCAGTGATCCAGTGATCTGGATCTAGATTTTTTTCTAGCTATGTGCTAGAAAAAAAATAATTATAGCTTAACACAGTGACATTTAATGTTCAATTCAGGATAATTTCTCCCTCCTCGTATTCCAAAGATTATTACATAAAGGCATGAGGAACAACCTTTTAAAAGTCTACAACGACTCCCATTCAAACTGAACAAGGGACTATTTCTGATTTTCAGCAGCTCTGTCAGTGTCAGACACAGAGAGACCAATAATCAGTGCTGTTCTTTACTTTCCAGAAGTGTGGCTTGGTCAGCTGGGTTTAGTAGGTTCGGTAACTGCCTGTCTCTGAAGGGTTTAAATCAGAAGGTTGCACAGATGCCTTTATTGTATTCAAATGCTTGAATGTAAATCACATTTTGTACTTGACTGATTTCCTCAGTCTTTTATTTGTTTGGGGTTTTTTCAAATCCTCATGATGGATAAGAAGAAAAATTTAGGGACAAGTACAGTAGACTAAGAAGGAAGGAAAAAGATGACACCTGCAAGATTTCAATAACCTCAGGTATACTTTGCACTTTTGCTATTAAGGCCCCTAATTAGTCCCTAATTCTAGATCATCTGTGAAAGAAGCTTCATGTAGGTAGCTAGATGCCTTATTTCCAAAATTGTTTCGAACCATGCTCCTGTCTGAAGGAAACACTGTCATTCATCTTTCACAACCTTTCTGCTACAATAAGCATATTGTGATGATGGGGAAAGAAGCGCATTTACTCACTCCTTGTGACGCATCACTGAACTACTTTCCCTCAACAGGTAATACCTGCTAATATACGTGTATAATAAACCCTATTTATTAGCTTAATTCTTTTATTTGGGATGTTGCTACTGAAATTTGCGTGAATGTGTGCACACAAACACAGACTTTAAAATTAAGTGCAACTTACAGAGAGTACAAGTGACTTTTCTGGAATGTGTGCACTACAATCATCAGAAATATGGCCACTATATCTTCTTTTCCTTTTCTCAGAATGAAAAGAGCCCGATTCCTTCTGACTAAGAGTAGTGCTGTTCATGTGTCTGCTCGTCTTCTCCAGTTCACCACAGTGCTTGTTTTCTGTGTCAAAAAAAAGAAAAAAAAAGTAATTTAACGTATTCTCCTTAAAAACCTTTCAATTTCTTCTTATCATTTATGTCTTACATAAAATGCATGGAAGCAGGTATCCTCCATAATAAGTTCTCTCCTTTTTTAACTGTATGTGGCTGCGAAAACATAGTCTCTAAAATTATTATTATTTGTGCATAATTAGTTAAGGGTAAAACCAAATTCATAGCTCCCTTCCAAGCAAGAATTAGCACTTTATACTCCACAGTTCTTCTTTAATCTTCTGCCTATTCTCAATTTCCTGTTCTAATCTGCAAATATTAGTAACCAGTATAAAAAGACAGTACATTTTTCCTAGAGACTGAGCATAGAGGTCCTAATTTGTCAGCAGTGAAAGCAAATACTGTCAAATAGCATGAACATTTTAGCAGGGTTCACAAACCATTTGCGCATTCTTAACGGATTACATTCTTTATTATAAGACATTTTAGAAAATCAAGATTATAACAGTGCAGTGAGGCTGAGCTCAGTTTCATTTTTCTTCCACAGATTTGATTCACCACAGCTTTATCCCTATTTAAAACCAGGCATTTGATCTATTATTACCGTACCTGTAAAAAACTGCATTTTGAGGAAACACATACACTGTGCACAACACCTAATTTATTTCTGTGCTCTTCTCATAATATTAGAGCATAAAAGGAAAATATCTCAACACTCTCCAAAATTCATACTCAACTGCCAGATGACTATTCACTACAAACCTTTCCTCTGCAGCTCTCGTCTTCTAAAAGTGACAGCATTAGTTTTTTCTGGTTCCTTTGAAGCCTTGGTCAATTTACACAGTTCGTCATCTGTCTTTCTCAGGTAACATTCAGACCTGTAAATAATATTAACTATGACTTATCTTTAATTTTGAAAAAATACTGAATAAAAACCTCAACAGAAACAAGAGTTGGTCTGACTACAAACTTCTGCCTCTTCCATAAACACATGGACCTTGGCAAATGAAACACAAATTAATTCAGTCCAGTTGTGGAAATACACATATAGTCTAACATTATTAATGAAACAGACTCTTCTAAAAAGCACAAAGCAGGAAAATCTGACACGCTTGAGATCAGACACTAAACATTATTTTGTTGTAAGGAATGACTGCAACAAGAACACATAAGAAAAAAAGAGAGAACAGTCAGTTAACTATCCTTGTCTTTGTAATGAATATGGTGGGAATGTAGTATATTTTTAACTTAGATTCAGAACTGCTAACAGAATCCATTCAGTAAGATCCTGCAATACAAAATTATTTGAAATAGAAATTCCTGCTCAAAAGGGCCTGAAACAGTAACTTTAAGGGAGGTGGACAGGGATGGGACATAGAAAAAAAGAAATAAAGAAACAGAAAAGGATTACAGTACTTAATCCAAACAGATTTCATGTTCATCGTTTTAGAATGTGTTTAACTCAGAACGTTGCAGTCCCAAATTTTCAAAGAGCTAAATGATCATCACAATGCCTGACATCACCGACAGCCAAGCTTCAACTCGTAGAAATCATCACCCACCATGTCAAAAAAAGTTCTTGACATCTCTAACTAGACAACCAAAACTGTTGGACACTTTCTTTACAGATGCCTAATCTTTAGTGATATATCTGTAGATTAGAGTATCAGTGCTCTTTGGGAATTCTGTAAAGAGAAAGATTACCAGAGTGCTCCGATACTACAGTGATGAATGCTGTGAAAAACTTACTGATTATCTTTCCATTCACAAAGAATCATGAATTTGACCACATATAGAAGTTTTCAGTAAGTGCTATTGTTCATTCCGTATATGGAACAAGAGTCTTCCATAGACTGGGCAGCTCACTATAGAAAACTTTATTTTGGAACCCACACCTCTCTCTCAACTAAAATTTTGTATGCATAACAGCTGTATAGATTTGACTGCCTTAAAAGACCATAAAAAACCATCAAGTGTTTTTCAGCATTTGTTTTACACCAACATCATAATTCAGGCATTTTAACAATAGAAAGCACCTGAATAAGGTTGTTTCAGCTAATAGATTTTCCTAAACATATTTCCTTTATACATAAATTCTGCACATTTTATTTTCAATTCATTCCAGCTTTGCTGATAATTCAGTTTTAAATGCACCCCTTAACAGATATATGCATCACCTATGAAGCTACGGCAATATATTTTGTAAAGTGTTCTTAACAACCATGAGAAACAAGTACTTTAAACACTTTAAAACCTACCTCAAATTCATTAGTTATACTGACAGGCCAGTGCTCACTTAAATAAATGCATTTCACACTTGGTTGCAGAAAAGCAGCAAAAATCCACCAATTCTGTAATACCAAGAGCAAGAATGGAGAGGGAGCTGGCAGTAAGTTCTAGCTGGTAGAGATAAGTTAACTTATTACCACTGTGTTCTGAGGATACACAATTCTTTGACTTGATCTGAAATTTTCACAGTACAAAACTAGCACAATTTTCAGCAATACAAAGCATGCATTCTAGCTACTCTGATGGTACAAAAGACTCTCTGTATGATCATGTGCATATATATGCATAACACTTACAAGGGGGGAGCTTTTATTATTCTCCTCCAAAGAAGAGACCCTGAAGGAATCAGTGCCAAGCGTATGTAATGCAGTGACTTTACTTACAGAGAGGTGACCAGGATCTAGCCATGACTTTGTTGAAATAAGTCCTAAATTCTCCATTTCGCATATGGTATCTATTACAAATTGCACTAAAGTGCTGGTCACTGGGGAAGGGTGAAAAATCATCCTAATGTTGGTGCCTGATAGCACGCCTTTTACACAATGCATTAGAAAACCACGTAACAGGAACAGAATATTAATCAGTCAAACACTGAACCAGTCCAAATCTAAAGCAAGCTGAGTTCACAACTACTAAAAAAAATTACTAGCTCAAACCATTATTGTGCTTAATAGATGATGTTGTGCTCTAGATATGAGCCGGAAAAAATACACAAGATGTACCCTCAGATTTAGAGAGTTAAATACAAGAGCTCGTGTTTTCCTCTCTATGCATCTACTACCTCCCGTCATCTAAAACTTTACAAAGCGAAAAAATCAGATACTAAAAAATCAGTCTTAAAGATTTTGCAATAAAACAAAAAGAAAACAAAACCAACCCCCCCCCCCAAACCAACCAAAAAACCTAAACTCACAACAATCCAAACAAACACACTTCAGTATGCCTTAAGTTACAGAAAACCATTAGCAACAAATATGATGCTTTAAAATGAGACAGCCTATTAAACTGTTCTCTCTAAATATCTCACTTAAATTGCAGCTTTGACAGGTTAATTTAAGCAGCAATGGGCAACCCAATAGGAAAAAAAAAGGAATTGCTATTAATTTCAGTTCTCTAATATGCTGATGTAGCAGAATGAGGAATATGACTGACTTTTCTCAACTTTAATCTGGGAATTATTAATTACTCCTGCCTTAAAAAAAAACCCCACATCATTCTTCTCTTCATCATCTTTCTACTGTCTTCCTCAGAATTTCTTGCTATTTTTTTCTGTGGAAAACTTGCTGTTGAGCAAAGATGTAGCCATAACAGACAAAATGAGATAGCTTAATTTGAACGCAACTGCCATCTTAGACCAAAACAGATATTATCTAATTCTAATATCTGATTTCTGCTAGTTTTATATGTCAAACATTATTGTGATGCTCAGTCAACCTAAATATAAGAAGAAAAGATGAAAAGTAGATGTTAAGTAGTAAGAGGACACACACAGCCCTTAACCAAAGCCACCCTGTTAGGAATGCTGAGATCACCAGTGGGTTAATGGGAAAAGAAATTAATTATCACAGAGAGGAATTCGGAGATATTTTGCAAAAGTAGTTACTTGAAATCACACTAGAACATATTAACACCAACAGAAAAGCAAGGTTTTGGTTCTGGACACAAAAACAACTTAGATGTGTTTGAATTACTGTGCATCTTCCCAAATCAAAACAGTGATCTATTGCAAACAGAAATTCCTCCTAAGAAAGCAAAGTAGCCTTTTAACATCAGGTCCAGCAAACCAGAACAAATGTAATGTTAAAATGGCTCATTGGAGAAGCATGTTAATTTGCACTCAGGAAGCTGATCCCCTGATTAAAGAAAAGAGTAGAACAAAAGCTGTTTCAGGGAAATTCTTTTCCATTGTGAAGTTATGCCATTTCAGGAAGACTGGCGAAATCAGCAGTAACATACCTTTCAGAAGGAAAAGAACTTTCATGAGGAGAACTTAATATTTGACATGTCTGTAGGCTGGCAACAGCTGATGAGGGTAGTTGGCCCGATTGCAATTTGTCAGCAGCTGGTAAATTTGCATCAATTATTACGTGGCTGTCTATGTACTTTCTTCCAATTTTCGTACTCAGGACGTTCGTCAAGATAACTTTGGGTTGCCTGCCATACATATAACAGTAAATCATAAGTACTGCACTGAAATCTAGAGAAACAAACTTCTTGTTAAATTCATGTATCCTAGAGGCTTGATAATCAAACAGCAATACTTTTAGTCCCCTAGAGGCTAAAAAAAAAAAAAAAAAAGAAAATCTCATTAAGAAACTTAAAATACAAGGAAAGCAGATAAACACAAAATAAGACCAGGGTAAGAAAAACTAGCCATGTAATTTTACCTTATCCAGATACAAGGCACACTGCATTGCCTCTAACATATCATGCAGTGTTGTTTAAAAACTGGTAAATATTTATCTCTAAAAAGCTTTCATGCAGTATCTGTACACATTTCTCAGAACTCTGGATCAAACAATCTTGATTTTCTTGTGAACAAGAAGCCTCCAGTAAAACAGAGTAAATTTTCTAAAGCACTTAGTGAACAGGTAGAAAAGTAGCACGTACACAAAAGGTAGCATTAGATTTTATTTCACTTCTCAGCTATGAGGTGGCACTCTACAGTATAGCGAGCCCAGAAAAATATCCCCGGGTGTTAAAACAGACAAGTATCAAAAATAAGCCAAGCAGAAATATGAAGATGCAACTCCCACTTGAACACACACATCATGTGTAAGAGCAACTCAACTTGCTTCATACAATGCCACTGCAGACAGCTTGTTGTATAGACCATGATTTATCCACTTCCTTTCTCAGATGGGGATTTTAATTCTATCACTTCCATTGCAATTTATTTTGGATTAGGTTGTAAGACTATAGCCTTTTTTAATCTGTTTTGAACAACACTGCCTTTTGGGTATTGACTGCATAATTCTCCTGTTGTCTGTATTCATCCACAGAGCACACTCCAGCACAGACTATGCGATGTCTGGAGAGCACTCAGATCTCCTCTTGCACCAAGATGTAAATTTGCTTTTAATCAGGAGACTATCTTCCAGACAAGATTGCACAGACCCATAGGGGATAAACAATTAAAGAGATACAACTTAAAGAGGAAAAGTCAGATACTGAAAAATATGTAGACTGGATGTAACCTCCAGTAAAGGAAGCCCCTAAACTGTCTGTCATTAGAAGCTCAGAGAGAAAACCCAGAGATAAATAAAGCATTCACTCTAGCCATACTTTTCCCTGAATATCTAAAATTGACCACTGTTTGCAGGGGTGCAAAGAAGATACTAGACTTGATATGACTTTCTTCTGATCATTAATGCCCGTTTTCCTATTTTCATGAGTAGTCTAAAGCAGCAACAGTGAAAATACACCTTGATATCTTCTCTGAGAAAAGGAGTTCAGTTAAATTCAAGTGCATTCTTTTCATGAGAATAAAAAAAAACCCCAAACATTTTGAGAACCCAATGGCTAAATTAGAATTAATTGGTCTTGACAGTACAGGACCATCTAGAAGCCATTTGGTCAGAAAAAACCACTACAGCATGCCTGGCACCATCTCTCTCAATGATTATCAAAAGGAACCAGGTACAAGTGAATTCAGTGAAGTGAGATAAAATATAGTTCATTAACAAGGAAGCTGTGGTACAATAAAGAACACTTTCTCATGAAGAAATAACTGCAAGGAAAATTATTTTGTTTAGTGACACGAGGCAAAGACAACATACCTTTTAGACAGAAAAAGACTTTGGAGAGTAGGGTTTAAAATCTGCCATATCTTTACGCTGGCAGCAGATGATGAGGATGCTTGATCTGACTGCAGCTTGCCAGCATCAGAATAATTAACACCAGTTTTAGGTTGCGCCTGTGAATATTTTCTTCCTATTTTCGTCCTCAGGACATTCGTCAAGATAACTTTGGGTTGCCTGCCATACATATAACAATACATTAATAATAGGGTGCTGAGAACTTTTTAAGTCACATGAATTTTCAACAAAGATATTCCATGAGTTCACTGTCTCTGAATCATATTTTATAGAGTTAAGGTCACTGCCCTGACAATTTACAAAGCAGCTCCCTTTGGAGAACAGCAATCACAAACTCATCTTTTGATCAGGACAGCCTTTCAAGGTTTCTTCTGCCATGAATGACTAACATATCCATACGCAACTCTGAAAAGGTAAACTTTCAGTGCAAAAGCACTGAAATGGAAATTTTGGTGCATCTTGTTATCACAAAATGTTGGAAGTGGTGTCACTACGGCCTTACAAGCTATTCTGAAAGTGTACACCTGACCATTTGCAGGATATGAAAACAAGCACTCATTTCGTGGCATCTTATTTTAAAACTATGAATATTACTTGTTCACAGATAGCAGATTAATTATGATCTTGCTGGGGAGAAAAAAGTCAAGAAGTTAGTACAAACCTCCCAGTTCTGAAGCTCCAACTATTTCTATTCAATTTCACTAAACACATTACTTAGAATTATGAATTACAAAGTCAGTAAAAATGCCCTACTGAAGTTCTTTAAAGAAGTATCTATACTTTGGTAATTCTTCTAGATTGGTACTGAAGTCTTCACATGAAGAATTAATTCTACAATATGGCCAGTAATTTGAACAGTTTTCTTACAGAATTCTAAGGGTTGGAAAAGATCTCCAAGATCACAAGTCTTCAACTGAATACCACCACGCCCACTAAACCATATTGCGAAGTGCCACATCTACTTGTTTTTGAACACTTTTAGGGATGGTGACTCCACCACCTCCCTGGGCAGGCTATTCCAGTGCTTAACCTCTCTTTCAGTGAATAAATTTTTCCTAATATCCAACCTGAACCTCCCCTGGCACAACTTGAGTACGTGTCCCCTTGTTGTGTCACTGGTTGTCTGGGGGAAGAGACCAACACCCACCTTGCCACAACCTCTTTTCAGGTATTTTTAGAGAGCAATAAGGTCTTCCTTCAGTCTTCTTTTCTCCAGACTGAACAAGTCCAGTTCCCTCAGCTGCTCCTCACAGGAATTATGTTCCAGATGCTTCACCAGCAAGTCCATTGCCTTCTCTGGACTCGCTCCAACACTTCAATGTCTTTCTTGTAATGAGGGGCCCAGAATTGGACACAGCACGCGAGGTGTGGCCTCACCAGTGCCGAGTACAGGGGGACAGTCACTGCCCTGATCCTGCTGGCCACACTATTGCTGACACAGGCCAGGTGCCACTGGCCTTCTTGGCCACTTGGGCACACTTTGGCTCATGTTCACCTGTTGTTGACCAGTACCACCAAGGCCTTTTCCACCAGGCATCTTTCCAGCCACTCTTTCCCTAGCCTGTAATGCTGCATAAGGTGGTTGTGACCCAGTGGTGGGACCCAACTTCATCTTATTAAATTTATAAGCTGATAAGCATTATAAATCATAGATGATTCGTCAGGATTTACTTTATTTTCAAACCTCTGAGAACTGGACTTGTTTTCCAATGGCTGGTCCTATGAAAACTAAAGTTCGGGCTAATACATTGGTTTTAAAAGATTACTGAGGTGAGATTTGGGGTTTTTTCTACTGCATCTCTTGCATAACAAAAAAAAAATTGTTCTTGCTGTAGAGCAAGTCTCCTTTTAATAGCTAGAAAAAAAAAAACTTCCTAGCTGTTACTCACATAGCTGTTACACACATGCTACAGCAACATTTCTTAAGCAAAGGGCTGCTATTCCTCAGTGGGTTTACAACTCTGCAAGCAACTGTAATTGTCCCACTGACATGCTGCATTCAGCTCAGCAGCCTGGTTACGTGGTACCTAGTGGCAAATGAAACGGCATGAAAACACTTGCTGCTGAAGGACAGACATGCTTGAACCTAAAAGATCTGGAACTGCCATGCTAGTGAAACACAACAAACTTGGGGCAGACGTTTCATACAAGTCTTTTATTTTGCACTTTCAATCGTTACTTCACTTTGACATTTCTTCTCCCTAGTTACTTACTATATTGACAAGACACATAACCCCTCACTGAACCTGAAAAGACAAATGTTCCTACACACAGCTTGGACAAGCTGCCTATAAGCCATGAATGGCTGTCAGCCTGACGAGATCTCTGCACCCCTGAATGCCATAATGCATATGCCATGAGCTGCTTTCTCCTAGAGCTCTGCTATGCCTTTCCCAGACCAGAGGTCTCCAAAATGTTTTAATCACACAGCCCTACCAGCAGTAAGTAGTTTGAGCATGTACCTTCTACAAAGTTTATGTAATTAAAATCTACAGACATATCCTAGTGACAGGTTGATCTTAAAGGTCTTTTCCAACCTCAATTCTATGATTATAAAACACATAAATAGAGATTTAAAAAGTAATGCAATAAAGACAATATAAATATTTAGTAATTATATAACAAGATTTCCTTCCTGTACTCCAGTGAATTGTCTCATACACACTACACTTTGGAGACCACTATCTAGACAATGCACAATAAATGTAAATGGCTCCCTTTCAAAACTAAGTAAACTTAAGCTCAAGTGAAGGCAGTTTCCTTCACTCTCTGAACTTCTCTTAGAAGTTTCCCAAAGGAAAACTGGTGGTAAAGTGCTAAAGCTTCATCCCAAAAGACAAAAAAAAGGGCACCAATAAAAAAGAACCCCAAAACCCACTTAAGGCGCTCTGATGCCAAGGACATGGACACAGGACGAAGTGTTACGTAACAGATTGGTCCTAATTAGCTGCTGGAAAAACAGTCCAGGGTTTCTCGAGTGAGACACTGGCTCTGGGAAGGCAATAAGAAGTCACATGTGCAAAGATAGTCTCATTTGAAGACCAACCTAAAGCACAGTAACGCTCCAGAAAGTTTTATGCAGTCTGGAAAAGGCAGGTGGACATTTGTTCTTTCACCTAGTTCTGCATATAGTCTGTGAATGCTAATGCAAAAAAGTGTTCTGAGTGTGTGCCTCAAATACTGTAGATGTAAGAGAGGCTTGTTCAACATTCTGAGGATCCAGAGACTGGAGTTCATTTCAAGATATGCTTCAATTACTAAAAAGCTTAGAAAGTGAACACAGGTCCTGAGGGTCAGTTTAGTCACATTAATGTCTTAAATGGTGGAGCTCAACTGTAGCAGCTTAGTAAGCACATCCCAAGTCTGGCAAGTTCTTGATTCAGCACAGGAAGCAAGAGACTTATTTTCCTATAGAAGTCCCTGCTAAATCAGCAGTTCTGGCTTTCTTCTGGGCTTCTCAAACATTGAGCTCACACATGAACCGCAGTTTAATACATCAGAAGAGCTTATAGCCACCAGACTTCTACATCATTTACTGGTTGTCCACTGTAATGTATATTAGAAATAAGAAATAAATAAGCAATATCTAAGGAAATAGAGAATATATATATTTAAGAAACATGACCAATTAAAAATTCAGCTACACAACAACCTATTGGACTGCTAGGAAAATTTACAGCTACTGAAGCAGTTAAAGAAAATTTCAAGACAAAAGTCATCAAATAAATTTGTACAAGTTACCTTATGAAACTGGACATTCACTCTTGTGCTTTAAATTTCCTCCTTAGAGACTAGAAACATTCAAACTACTTTAGAGGGCCAGTTACTGAAGACTAAAGAACTGAAGTCACTTCAGCTCTTGGGATGCCAGATGAGATGCTGCAATAAAAGACTAAGCCAGATATTTCCCTTCCTCCTCTAACAGGACTCAAAATTAAAAATCAAACCTTGAAGTAACTAAACGGTGTTTTTCCCTCCAAATAGAAAACAGTTGTAGAAGGAGGCCCTAGCAATATGCAGATGTGAACCAGAAAATTGCTTCTTCTAAAAAATATGCTTTAAAATCATTATTGCAGGGGATCATGAGAACACAAACACAAATGTGCTGTTCTCTATGGGACACTTCAGCTCTCCTGACTAAAAACAAGCCAAGCCTGTCAATTTCCCAGATCTCAATTCTTTCAGTTTTCATTGTTCCACCTCACAGAAATGCCAGATATTTTTCTTTTTATTTCTCAAACACACGGTATCATAATGAAATTTTACTAAATTTAGGCTCAAACAGCAAGGTAAATAGTCCAGTGGGAATATACAATTAAAATACTCTGTGACCATGTATGACTGAGACTTGTAAAGGTAACAGAAAATATTCCAACACTGAGTGTTTAAACAACATAATGGTGGAAAAAGTCCACAGCAGGAGGTAAAGGAGTCAGAAGCAGAATTTCACTACCTATAGTTTGTTGGCCACCTTGAAAATTCAGGTCTGACATCCTTTGCTCACACTCACATCAGGCTAAACCTTAACAGGTTCCAGGTTCCTCTATAATTTGGTTTACCGATTGTTACTTGGCACTGGATTTGTAATGTTTCCCATTCCCTTGATTTAAATGGGGTTTATAGATTTTAGGCAAGTACTGTTGCAAAAATGATCTCATAATTTCAAGCACACACACATACCATGAAGCAAGTTTTGCACCGGAAATCTATGCAAAGGAGAGGAACCTTCAACAAACAAGGAAGTCAGTAGTATACACTTGTCAGTGCCAGGCCAAGGCATCACTTCTTATCTGGCACCAGGTTTGGACGGAAGTTTTTGAACTGGTTATGATCTAACCTTCAGAGCAGAAGAGTAGCATAAGAGCTTTCAATGGCTTCCCTTTCTAAAAGGGGAATGGCGTCTGGCAGTGTTCCTTGAAAATCATGTCATTAAGACTGGGAGAATAATAGATTCAGGGAAACATCTAAACTTAAGGCAGCCTGTACATCTGTAAACAATGGTTGGGACACAGATCCCTAAATTATCTTTTAAATTGTCCACAGAATCAACTAAGCAACTCAAGCAAAAGACATTTCAAAAGATTAAAATAAGTGTCAAGCTGAAAAAACCAAAGTATACATTAAAAGCAAGTCCCACCAGCAGACCCAGCAAGTAATTTGTACAACAGTAAAACTGGAGGCATCTTGGTGAAGGAAAACCAAAGGCAATTATTTCTGTTTCTAAAACAAGTACCTACAATAGTATCTCATTTACCTTCCCAAAACTGAAAAAAATACAAAAGCAAAGGTAATGAAAACATACTTATGCATGTAATGATGGAATAAACAAAAAACATATTATGAAAAATGCTGTTAGCTGCTCCTGGCAAGTCTCATATCACTTTTCACAGGCAAAAAATTAATTATCCTACCTTACAAACCACAGGAGCAAAAGCTATTAGTTGTTTATACCTCTTTGGGGAAAATGTTTGACCTCTATTTCACACAATAACCACAGCTGCTTGATATGGTTCCTTACCCAATGACTATATTGTTTACACACATACACACACCAGTGCTGTAACTGCTGTCTCCAATTCATTCAAATTTGCATTAGAAAGTGATCAAAATAAGACCAGGAGGCTACTGACTCATTTGAGCCTGAATTACTATTAACCGTATACATCACAATCTTCACGCCTACATAGTAAAACCAAGTTCTGGGAAATAAATATTTTGGCAGTGGGATGCCACATACCATTTGAGGGTTGTTCCCTCAGTTCTCACACAAGCTGAGGATCTGTCCTGTGTTTACAGAATAAAGCCACTGATAGATTTGATGTGTATTCAGCTATCTGAGCTTCTGCAGCACTTGCACAGCCCAGGAGCTCCTCGGCTTTTCAGAGCCCAAAGGAATAATGTGATACACTATCATTAATGGGAAACTCTGATTGATACACTCACTGGCTACATCCTGTTGTGAGCAATCCTTCTGATTGCCCTCTTCCAGCTTCAAAGCCCTGACCTTCCACCAGTTGATGAGAAGTCAGTGACCAACAAACAGCAAACATGAACATCCCTATGAACCTCCTTGCTTTGCTGGACTAGGAGGTTATTATTGACTAAATGCACTTGTCAGGGCAAGGGGGGCCAGTATGTAAATGATTACCACAAAAACCTGACTGCTATGGGGTCAGTACTTGATTCAACTGTGACATGTATTTCACTGAACATTTAAAATACCGACCTGAAAGAATTGCACACATCTTATTTAAGTATTCCGTCCACCTTCCCCCTAACTAGGGAACTAACCTGCCCCAGGAGCCCTCTCTGGGATCACAGACAAAGCCCCTGACACTCACCTTTCACAAGCCCAGAAGCAGAGCTGTACAAGTGAGAGCAGGGCAGCTGCTGCTACAAACCCCCACGATCTCACATCACAACTGACAGAAGCAATCAACTACCAAATTTTTTAATCCAAAATTTAAGTTAAAAAACCCCCATGTGAAGGTAGATTTGTGCTAATATATCTACTTTGTCCTTTCTGACTAAAATTAAGCGGCAGTAACAATCCTGAAGCAACACTTCAGATGAAACACGTCTCCCTAAGCATCTGAGCTTGGCTCCTATCAAAAAAGTAGACTGTTTTTAAAATACTAGGAGCTAATAGGAGTTTGTCATTGAGACTTATTTCCTGCTTTGCAATGCAAATAAAAAACTGCTCACTGGGAATAAAAACTATTGCATCAGAAAGACTTGCAGCACACAACTTCACTCTTTCCTCTTCTGAGTTTTGTCAGTTCTCAGACTCTTGCTCAACAAACACCACCCCTTTAGAACCTGTGTGCTCTTTCCACTTACTATGCAATGAGGTCACCATGTTGATTTTGATTTACTGAGAAACACTGAGTACCCAAATGGAACACTTAGTACAAGCTTCATCGCAGACAGGAGAGTAAATCTATTTTACAGAGAGCCTCCAGCTACTCTCTAGACGCACATCTTTTTTCAAGGAACTGAAAAATGTACAAGTTTAATATCTGAACATTTGCTGCCTCTCTGCAGCCTAAATAATTTCTCACTATTGTGCTGGTAACAATTAAGGAACACCTATAAATGCTATTTGAAAGTCTCTCACATATTGAAATAAACAGAATTGTAACAGAAAATTAATACACAACAGATCTAAAGGTAGCTTTAAAGAAACAAAACTCCTCATTGTTTAAGGATGAGTTCACAGTTTACTGGAAGACCTTTAGAGATTGATATCTTGATATCAAATATCAACCATGTCGCAACATAAATGAATTTCAGGAAACTGCAATTAAATTCTGTTAGGTTGACCCTGTGAGCTGCTCCCTCAGTTAAAAGTTACTGACAGAAGCTTTTTGAGGTAAGTACATGTAAACTGACAGCTATGCCTCCGTGGAGGTATGAAAAATAAATTCAGCATCTTTTATAATTTCAGCTCTTCCCTGCAACACTTTGAAGCATTCTGAATATACAGACCAGGCTAAACAATGACTGTTCATAAACCTCAAACCCACAGAACTCGGCAGTGTCCAAATCACCTGCATTTTCATTATCTGTGCACTTTGTTTTTAACAGCCTCTCCTGATAAGAAACCACTCATGGGCAAGTTTAGTTGCAGTCAGAAAATAGGGCAGAGAATGCTTACTCATTTATTTAGAATTGATTTGGCAAACAACAACTGTTTCATTAAGACAAACATTCATTTTGTCACAAAGTCATTATATTTCCTAGATGCTGCTAATAAATCTAGTTCTACATTTTCATTTCCATTTGTCAACTACAGCAATTACAGCTTCAAAATTTTCTTGGATAAAACAATTACCTAGCTGACAACTCTGCAGAAGATGATTTTATCATATAAAATAATGTGCCATAATCTCAAAGAATCCAAGATATTTGCTCTTGGCAACAGAGAATAAAGAAGTGGCACATCAGCAGTCTTAATTACTTAAGTGCCTTGACAATAACACAGAGGTGAAAAAGCTCTCATTTTTTTACTTCCTTCCATTACAAATCACCATATTGCTTAGAAGTTTTTTTAATTGTTTGTAAGAGTTGATAAAGCTTAGGCTAATGAGTGTGGACTACAGAACAAAAAGGGATAAAAAAAGAATTCTGGGAAGCTTCTTAAATATCTAAAGGTATCTAGGGCTAGAATGACAATTTACCCTTAAAGAGTAATGAAGGCCTTTCAGGACTCCAAGCAGGTTAACAATCAGTAATTCCTCTAGTAAGTGCTGCACTCTCAATCTAATGTCAGTCTTGTGTTGCGACTACACAAAGAAGGATTACAGTTGCTATTAGACCACTGAAGCATGATTCTCTCAAGGTGAGCTCGAAAACCATCTCTGCATGACACAAATAATTAGCTAGAGACCAGAGACATGCGTCTTCAAGAAAGACTCTTGAAGAACGCTGAATGTACAAACAGAGATAAACTAATTTTGAGACGACTTCTTACCCAATTGATTCTTCATCATTAGAGCTGTGTCTGTTGCAATCCTTTTGCCTTTTCCCTTTTGCTGAAGGCTTTCTGTTGTTGGCACTTAATCTCCACTGAAACAAAACAAATAAAATTGGCAGATTTCAACAGACATGAATATGTCATAACAGATAATGCACTAGAAAAATGAGACAATGCCAGACACTGAAACAATGCAACTGACCAAATATATCAAAGCCATGAAGAGCATATACAGCAATTTTGCAAAGAATTAATTTGCTTGGTTTAAAGCATTCACATACCACCTGATCTCAAACAGGACTTTTTTCTCCTGAAGAAATACAAAAATACAGAACAATTCCATTGTTTCCCTATTTCAAGGGGGACTATACCAAACATGGACTTAAATAATAGGCCTGTTCCACATAATCACAAATACACAAGATGCAGAAAGTACAGGCTAACTCCATGTATTTGGGCAAGTTATACAGGTTACAATATAAGATAGCAAATTCTGAGAATGAAAAGCAATTTGAAGGTTTGGTACTTAGGCGGCAAACTCCAGAACAGCAAGACTTCTCTTTTTCCAGATTCTCATACCTTACCAGAAAGTATTTATATTTTCAAATCAAATAAATGAAGCCCCACCAAAACACAGTTATTGCTGCAATTCCAGAAACCTGCCGCCCTCTGCCATTACCTCCTCCTAATCTTCCTCATTTCTTAAAACTCAAAATATAATAAACCCAAGAGATGCTTGAAAATTATGCCACACAGGCTGAAAGCAGACAAACTTATCTTCATTTCTGACTAAGTGTGGTTTGAAAGGGCATCTGAAAAGTTCATGCCCACATATATTTTACAAACTTTAGTGACGTCTGAAAGGCGTATCTCAAATTGAACTTCTCCCTATCATAGGGACTAACTCTAATGGAAAATACCCCCATTATTAAAGTTGGCAGCAAGAAACTGCCTTGAAGGTGCTCTCCCCACTTCCTGCCTTCAAACATCATCTAGTTCACCTCATACCACTGGTGATCAAGCACAGGACAGACCTATACATCCAAATCACTGAAAACTGCACAAAGTTTCTCAAACAACATGGTGCAAACTCTGACAACTCACAATCAATTTTGTTTTCTTTTTTTAAGTAGAACGTAAAAACTAGTCAGTGTTTAAAGCATATGAAATCCCCAACTACATAGAAAAGTTCAAAATATAGAAACATAGGCAGGAAAAGTAAGAAATGGAAAATTAGACAACGTCCAGGAAATAACAAGGAAATAAAGTATTCTTCAATTCATCCAGCCTAATCATTATTTTTATAGAGGCAGAGAGAAATACAAGAAGAACTCCATGCAAGTGGTGTCTGGATCCGCCTGAGAGGTTGCTGCTTGTAGCCACAGGAGACATTACCTCCAGTTTCAAAACCTGACTGCAACTGGATGCTCTGCTCACTGAAACATTACCAGTATAGAACATAACCTACAGTGAGTCTCTCTTGCAGCATTCTCAAATGACCTGGCCTACCAAGAGACTTGGGTCACATTACCACTGCTACTGTAAGTCAAAAAAAATTCCTACCTTCCCTCACTACATCTTTAAACCTCCTCTGAGGGGGAGCCTGTTTGTCCAGGCCCATGATTCTGAAAGCACTGAAGCCAGCAACAAACTCTGGATGCTGAGCTGAAGGAAATAAGAGGAGCAAAACATGTTTCCAACGCCTGACATTTGAAATGCTTTCTTAATTTGGAGCAGATTTATAGAGGCAAATATTTGCTTCTATATGTGACTGAGACGATCCAGACACTCATTTACGAAAAATGCTACAAGACTCTTACAGTCTTTTGGTCTTAATACAGTTCTTTCTGTATAAGCACCTAAAATTCTGTCAAGAGTCATATAGTACTTCATATATCCTCTTAGAAGTTTAAGTTCTTGGAAAACTGAAAACTCAATGTAAAAGTTATGCCCATATCATAACAAGAAGTTTGGTAAGTGATCCGAATATAACCTAAAAGTTCAGGAGTCAGAAGACAATCAACTGAAAAAATAATATCATATTTACCTTTAAATTAATGATTTTCAAGATAGTTTCAAACTACACCTGAAGATAAACTGCTTTTCAGTGATTTAGGCTGGAAGCACGGTACTAAGACTCCCACTTCCGTAAATGTACACTTGCAAGCAGATTTCAGACCTACTCACTTGTTTCTCTCAAGGCAACCTGGATTAGTTATTATCACAAGGCAGCACTTGGTGTTGAAAAAACCCAGCCTCCAAAACTAACCCAAAACCTCAGGTAACATTCTCCTACACACTTTACACTCTGAAGAACTCTTTACCTCTTTTAAAGGGTAGTCACAATGGTGGGAGCCTGGGAGCTTTGCCAAAGGGGACTGAACTTGGACATCCTCTGACTTGGTGTTTGTTTTCTTCTTTGGTATACGAAACTGAAAATAGATGATGTTACACATGGTAAAACTAAATTATCCACTGTTGCTATGAGCTGACATACAGCCGTGCACAAAGTTTTCTTAACTGGGCAAAATAAAGTTGTAAGGGAAGCCGTGACCTGTGCCTTTACTTTAAATGCATTCCTCACTAATGCTTGATCCCAAATCATGTGTCATACCACATGATGAGCTAGTTTTAATACATGAACCATCTGAAAAAGCTCTATTTCATTAACTTTACATCTTCAAACATGTGACAAAAAGGTGACAAACTTTCTGCTGGCACAGTTTTCTTAGTTCACTCTGATTTGTTTACACTCTGTCTCAGCTTAGAGAATGATAAAGAGAAAATGAAATGGGGGAATGTCATGACCAGGTTTGCTTTCTCAAAATAAAAAATTTAGGATGAAGAAAAATTACATCTTATAATAGTACAAGTATTTTGGTATGATAATTTAGCATCAAACAGACTTTAATGTACTCAAAATGGTATCGGCTACTGTCATTGCCAGCTCTCACAGAAACAGAGCCAGCATTTTGAAAGTAATTACTGAAAGAGGAAGCAGTAATTCACAGAAATTCACCAATTCAGAAAAAAAGATATATATAGGAAAGAAGGTTTGTTCATTGAAAATCAAACCAAAAATGATCAAACTAAATTTGTACTAGTTCATCAAGACAAGGAAACAGGATCATATTTCCGATCAGTTAATTAAACCAGTTAAAATAATCAACTGAAAGAATAAAAGTGCAAGCATTGCTATTGCTCCAGGCATCCTGAGAAGCAAAACCTGACATTGCAAATACAACCAGATGAGAATGTATCAGAGAGGGAACACAACATTTATATCTTTCAGACAAACTGAGTCTAGCTCAGCCAGGAAAATGCTGAAGCTGCTCCATACGATGGTGATGCCTTGAGGTGGCTACTGGCAAACAGAGGCTACAGAGGATTAAGAAAACAAAAGCGGGTATTTATTTGAAGGGCCTTCAAAGGTACACCTCCGGCAGTCAAGAGGCTACACCCAAGATGAACCCCAGGCCATGGGTTCTTCACACTTTATAAGTTTGGTCCATTTGCATATCAGGGTTAATTCTCCAATTACAACCTCAGGCAATGAAATAATTACCCCAAGTTTGCGCCCCCCCCCCCCCCCCCACC
>VZTD01000172.1:726560-737343 GCA_013397725.1 Rhagologus leucostigma
CCCCCCCCCTTCCCTTCAGAGGCTTTAATTTACATATTTTGAGGCCTGGGACAACAAGGTGTCCTTGAGGTGCAAACCTAGAGATGGTTTGTTACGTCCAACTAGTATGAGGGAACAGTAGCTAACAGGCTATATGAAGTTTCAGAGTTACACACTAAGCAGTACAGGATCTGAAAAATATAAAAGTTAAAACCTAAGGCATCAATGGACACTGTAAAGTGTCCTATGAACTTGATTTGCAAGCCAGATGCCTTGCATTGTAACATGAAATTACAAGCAGGGATTCCAGAACAGCCACGCTAACAATTATTAACACCTCAACTGCATTCATTAGCTCAGCAGGTAGTCCTTCAGACAGACCATAACGAAGCATGATGCACCATAAAGAGATAATATTTCAATCCTTCAGTCTGAATCATGAGTACTCTAACTCCTTCTCTACACTTCTTCGAAACCAAGATTAGAGCTTTTGTAATTAGCCATGAATTTCTATGTAGCTCCTCAAGTTGCTTTTGCCGGTCAAACACTGTAACAAATTTGCCTCTAATAACAGATTTCTCAAACTCTAAAGGAAACAAATGTTACACACAGGCAACAACTTCTCAGACAAGTACCTCCCTTCTTTTTCAACCAACACATAAGGATTGAAACAAGATATTTTCTTATTCAGGAACTTCTACAAGCAGGTTGTTTCAAATTTGTTTGGTTTTGTTTTAGAGGTGGCCTATAAACACGTTTAACAGTCAGAATGCATGTTTCTGATCTGCACTGTAATGGCTAGGAACAGATTTCTTACTTCAGACCTTCACCTGCTGCCTGACTAGCAGCTTCCATTACGAGATTCCTAAGAACACATAGTTATCTAGAATTTTAACATACATTTAAAATTAAAGAGGTTCTGGTAACCTCTGTAATGACATAACAGACAACATCAAGTACAGATAAAGTCAGACTCAGTAAACAAGAAGAGACAACTGACAGAAAGGGATAAAAAGCACAAGATACATTAACCAGCAACACTTCCAGCTCACCATACAGCATCTTCCCAATGCTTGCACTCATTAAGAAGATGTTGGTTTACAGTGCCCACAATTAACTTACAGAACAAGAACGAAGTCAAGAGGAAAGAGAGGTCTGAATCTACGCTAAACACAAGGTGTGCAGTTGTCTCAGCTTTTCCCAAACAAAAAGTGACTAACTCTACACACACATGTGCATACGCACTCAGCAGACTCCTCATCTAAACCAGCAATACTTTCCTGAAGGTTTCCACCTGTAGGAGGAAGGGCCAGAGAAAGTGCATAAACACAGTGCTGGGAACTAGATCGCCTAGACCGTACCCAACCACACCAGTTGCTGTCTGCCATTTGTTCCCACCAGCACTCCCACTGCTAGAAACTACTGCTAATAGGGATACTTTAGGAAAAAATATACACTAGCATAAGAAGCCTCTGAGCACATCTTTGCAGATAACCAAGTTTTACACAGTTTTGCAGCTGTTCTACTTACTCCAACTTCCTCTAAAATTTTAGATGTTAGCCTAGGTCTTAAAATAACTTGGAAAACACCCTGTTTATGTGTAATCAAATGCTATCATGTATTAATAGATGTTCAACACTAGACATTAGTATTGACTGCTACCATAATAAACAGTTTCCCAAGACAGCATGTTCCAACAAAGCAAAAGTTAGATCAGTGAAGAATGAATTTGGTTGTGCAAACACATCAGAACACCCCAGGATACCCACAGCCTCAAAACAAATTCTTGGAAATTTTGGGAACACTTACACTGACGTGACTTGGAGATGATGTTCTTCCTGACATGGCTTTCTCTACTGAAAAAAAAAAAAAGAAACAAGCTTAACAATTTCTGGTTTATTGATTAAGAGGGAAGCAGGACCACAGTAGTAGGCACTAAGAAAGAAGAGGATAATTTTTGAGCAAACTAGAACAAAGAAAACACATTCATAAAATGGCTTGCGTTGGATGGGGATTTTAGAAGATCTTATAGTCCAGCCCTCCTGCCACAGGCAGGAACATCTTTCACTTGACCAGGTTGCTCAAAGCCTATTCAACCTGCCATTGAACACTCCCAGGCATGCGGCATCCACTGCTTCTCTGGGCAACCTGTTCCAGTCTCACCATCCTCACTTTAAAAAAATATTTCTTCCTCGTGTCCAATCTACACCAGCCCTCTTTCAATTTATGACCATTTCCTCTTGTCCTGTCACTACAGGCCTTGGTAAAAAGTAATTGACAGCCATAATACAAGACAGACACACACTCGGGCAAGGCTCTAGATCGCCAGCCTAGACAGAACTGTTAATGAAATTGTCCTAGAATTTATCCTTAGTTAAGACATTTACTGATTAACTCCTTGCCGCAAGCACACAACTAATGAGCAGCTCACACTTGGACTATAGAGTGAAAAGGAGTTACAGAAGACACCTGTACCACTGCAAGGGCTCCAAGAATAAATAATATTCAAGGATTCCTGTTACATCTATAAACTTCATCACGGGAAGAACACAGCCTCAAAGCTTCCAGCATTTAGAGGTGTTCTCTTTATACATATTCTATATGACGCTGGCATAAGACCTTCAAAGTTTACAGCTGGTTTGGAGCCTCTCGAGAAGCCAAGTTCGGGGACTTCTGCTTATCTCGGCGGTTTTTTAAGTTCGAGCCACAGTCCCCCGGTGCGGGGAACAGCAACAGCTACAGACCGATAAAGAAAAGCCAAACTACTGCCAGTTCCGACGCCTGCGACGAGGAAAAGCCGACAAACGGGGGCCGCCTGACAGCTTAGGGAGAACAGGCACCACCCAGGGGCGGCAGCGCCCGGGCTGTCACCGCATGAGCCCGGCCGTGACACAGGGCTGCCAGCCGGCGAGCACTGCGGGCCCCGAGCCCCAGCTCCCCCGGCCCCGGCTTCTCTCGCTAGAAGAGGAACAGTTTCCCTCTGACAAACGCGCAAATCCAAAGGGCCTGAGCCAGCAATTCCACCTTTTCACACTCTCTCCTCAGCCTTCTCCCAGCGGAGCAGCACCGCGGCCACCAGCCCTCCCTCGGTACCCTCCGTTCAACCACCCTGCCGGCTTCGCTCGTTCGCGACAGACACCGAGGCCGCCCCGCGGGGACAGCGGCCGCACGGNGCACTCACCGCCGCAGCCGGAGCTGTTTACCCGGCCCCGCCGCCGCCTGCGCAGCTTCCCCGCGTACTTCCGGGCCGGCCACGGCACCGCCCCGCCGCGCCGGAGGCACCGCCCGCCCGCGGTCCGGAGCGCTAGCGCTGCGCCCCTCCGAGCTTTAACTTGCTCGCGTGGAGCTCGGTACTGACCCGTTTGGGGAAAGAACCGAGAAAACTGCATTACTTTTAAAGAAGCAATAGCGAACTCAACCCGGCCCAGGTTTAAGTTGTACCTTGCTAATGACGTTTCCCCCAGCTGACAGCCAGACCCCGCCAGGTTAATTCCCTGACGAGAGGATGCACAGCCGGGTAGGGCTCTTATAACCCCGGCTGGTCGCGGTTTGCAGCTGATGCCCTTAGAAATCCTCCTACAGCCAAGGGGAGACGAAGATTTGTTGGTTGGGGTTTTTTTTGCTTTGTGCTTTTTTTCAGGGCAGCTTCAGAATTGTAAGTTTTGTGTGGAGCTTTCTGTTTTATTTTCTTCTTGGTAACGGGAATTAAAACTGGTGTAGAGAAGTATTTAGTTTCATATTCGAGGTTTAGCTTTAGCTTACCGTCAGGTGTAAGTTACAAACATGAGAGGTTAGTTTGTAACTTGGAACTATCTGCAGCATTTTAGATGACCGCAACTATCAGCTACTGATAGGTTTTATAAATGTATGCCCCAGTACGTGAAGTAATGGAATTGAAACCATGGTTGGGTTTATTTTTTTCATGCAGAGGACTCGTCTACACTCCCAGAGTGAAAAAGATTTCCATCTATGATGATGACAGATTTTACAGGAGAGCATACGGTAATATTGGGCTTTACTAGAATAAGGTGGTTTTAAAAAAATGGAAAACAAAGTAATCTTTATGGATCTTATATAGTACTTATGCTGCAGTGGTGTTTAGAATATGCCAAATGCTGTAAAAAGCACCAGCTGAATTTACACCTGAAGCATTTTAGAATCCGAACAGAAAAGTGGGAGGAAGAGAAAGAGGGATTATTTTCCCCAAGGCAATTTTTTAAAATTAAGGTAGCAATTGTAAAGGCTGCTAGCATATACAACCTTGAATATTGCATTTATATATAGACAATGAAGTATAAACAGCAGTCAACACTGATTTAGAATGCAGACTTACCACAAAGAAGTACATGCATTATGCGGCTATATCTAGAACAATCTATAATTGCTACTTTTTAATTCTATAATTGTGTTACTACAATAAAATCAGTCCTCTGGACTAAAAAGTATATAATTCTAAGCTGCTATTTAAGTGAATTCTTAAGTGATAAGCTATTATAAATTGCCTCGAAACTTTTCATTTCGCATCTTGAAGGCAATTTTAGAAAGTCATACATGCACCCCATGTAAAACTGTGTTTGTTTGTTTCTGCCTTCTGAAATCTTCAGAAACCTTTCACAATGCTTTGTAAAGTAAACGTTCAGGGCTTAATTTGGAATCACATATCCTTGTTTTGGAACTGAAAAAGCAATGTTGCTGTTAGTAGCTGAAGTAAGATAATAGTAATTTCCTACTCAGAGTATGTTGGGAAATTAGTCTCTCCAGTCTTTTAGGGGTGAGGAGAGAAAGGGACTGATAGGTGCTCCCCAGCACACCACTCTGAGGAAACTGCATGTACCTTTTCCTGATTCTTACTGAAAGCTGCACCTTTCTTCATACACATCTTTCCTTAAAATATGTCCATTTTTCTCCCACTTCATCTCATGGGAACAACGACATGAATATGGGTAGCTTCTTTCCTACTAAGTATTATCTCTTTTGCATTAATTGCCCATATTTCAGTAGTATAGCAGACTGTTCTCCCATCTCCTTTGTGTCTTTTGTGCCTTCCTGCAGAATGAAAAAATCACGGATGAATGGGTGCCCTTGCAGTTTCTTTGTGCTGTTTCCATTTCAAGAAAGTGGCAAGACAGTAAATGGTTTATATATCATAGCATATGATTTTTTTCCCCTTTTCTATGTGTACTGATTATATGAGATAAAAAAGGAGAAAGTAACATTTTCTAGCCTGCTCTCTATTAATCAGAAGACAGGAATGACCCTGAAGAGAGGACTTGATAACACTAGCCCAGTGGTGATTATTCAAAAGGAAAAGGTGTTGCTATGTCGAAAAGCAAAAACGTGTTTGTTTGAGTTTTGGGGTTTTTAAATTTGGGAGTGTAAGAAATAATTTTCAATCTGCTGAGCACCTTACCTCAAGGAACCTTGCATTACTTGAAGGAGCTGGGTTCCAGCTCAAGTTGCTTACATGAAAATATTCAGATCACTTTTTGTCCTAGTAATTGGCTTTATCAGATAGCATAGTGACTTTTAACATAGAATGTGATTTACTGTGTTCTAAAAAACTTGTTTTAGTTCAGCAAGAAAAACTTAAAGGTATATAGTATAACTGCCAAATATAACTTGATTCAGACCATTTACAGAAAAAAAATAATGACTGTGTTAGGACTAAACTCCTGTAAAGGTAGGATTCTGACCACACCAGAGGTTATATCCTGTTTGCTGTCCTACAGCCAGTGACAGTTAGTAGTAGACTGAAGAGCTGCTAGGAAAATAGAAGGTTCTGCTAAGATTAATTTTTCAGCTGCACAAAAATCTCTTCCTGGTGTAATTCATATCAGTCATTAGAGATAATCTGAAACTGGAGACCTCAATCCAACCTCGTGATAGTTTGCTGCATGGACTTTCTTTTCTCCTGCTTCTGGATCACAGTGGCTAGTTTATTCTGGCATCCATTCCTATATTTCCATGTGGCAAGTGCTTGCAACGATGAATGACTAACTGCAATGATTAGTAGAAAGCAAACACATACACGTATCATCTGTTCTAGTGCAGTTGAAGGTAGAACATGGAGAGTATGCTGGTACACAAGCAACAGGAAGGTTGAAGTCCTTAGTAAGTGCAGCTTGATTTTCTTTAAAAACTCAGGATCCAGTACAACACTTGGACTATTTCCAACTGCCAAGGCCTGTATTTCAAAGGCGGCCTTGAAACTCAGCGGAGTTTCAAGATAATGCCTAGGAGACAGCACAATAAAAGTTGTTCAAGTGAACAATGAACCATGTACTTGTGCCTCCTTCTTAAAGCCTTTAATTCAAACTACCTTAAACAGATTTGTAAATAAACATGCTAGCTTACAAATTTTTAACTACCAAACTGAAATAAGTCATAATAAAGGCAGATGAGTTACTGCTGTCGGAACTTCGCAACTGAAATCTCTAAGAGACTTTAGAAGCAGCTGGTTTACATCACCATGAAATACTCTGGATCAACAAGTATTTAATTTGTAACAGCTTTTAAATGTGAATTCTAATGCAATGGGGGGTGGGTAGGCAGGTGTTGTGTGGAAGTCTATCGCTACTTTGACATAATAGCCTTCTTAATTTGTAGTGGTTACAAATACAGCATGAACTCAGTTTGAGGAAACTAATAGAGGGTTCGGAGTATCAAGAAGAACTAAAATACGACTTCAATATAAAAGGGGAACTGAGGCACCTGGATACAAATGAGTCCTTTGTTTTCAATTACTACAAGAACGGACATGAGCAGAATCACAAACGCTACGAAGTTCTGGGACATTTTATTACCCAGTATGTTTATGAGCTCCTGGAAAGAGTCTGCATGCTGCAGAAGGTTTATATTCCTACTGACGCTACAGAGGATGAACCAAGAAGTTTCTTTTTCATGAGCGAGAATGCACTAACAAGTTCCTCTAGCCTAATTATCCTTCTTCAAGACCATGGAGTTTTCTGTGCTGGACAGTGGGGGCGTAGGACAATTGTCAGTGAGGGCCTAAGACATGGAACACAAATACCATTCATCAAAATGGCCCTGCAAAGCCACTGGGAAGTGATTGTACTGAACCCCAATGACAACTTCACTGATCTGAACACTGGAAAGGAGAGATTTTCTGCCAGGGAAGAAGCACTTACTTTTACACAGTCAGTCTGGTGGATCCCCAAGAGAGGCAGCAGCAGTCCCGAGGAGCATACCATGTATGTATGGGATCATTTCATTGCAAAGAGTGCAGCCAGGAATGTGGCTTTCATTGCCCATGGCTATGGTGGGTTGGTGTTTGTTGATCTGCTGGTGCAGAGAAAACGTGAGGTGATGACTAAAGTGTACTCTGTGGCGTTCATCGACTCCACGCACAACATGCAGCACCAGAGCACACACGATCCAGAAATACAGGAATGGATACACAAACACTGCCGGGAATGGGTGTCAAACGGTAAACCTCTAAATAAAGCTGTGGGCTTTCTCATGAGAATAAGTTGTCCTACTTTCTCTGCTGGAACAGAAAAGTATGGTTTAGCACCCTCCTGCTGCTTACAAGCCGTCTTTAAGTACCTGAAGAGCATGCTGAGAGCCAAGACCACAACAGCCTTTAGGAATTCACCTGTTGCAACCAGAAGCAGAACGAGTAAGAAGAGAGGCAATAAATAAAGGTACACTGGTTTGTTCTTGATAGTGGTCTCTTGCTTTTGTAACTGCCTCTGCACCTTTCCATCACCTAAGAACCTTCATCTCACTGTGGAGCAATTTAGAGTTTTAAGTTTGAAACTAGTTTGTTCGGTTTTGAGAAAAAAACCCACAAAAGTTAACTATTAGGAAAGAAATGCATTGTTGAAAGCCTTAAACCACAATCCTCTAGCTAACTGTGAAATTTAAAGTTGAGTTAAAGATGTTAAGGTACACCAACTCTCAGCAGTATCTCAGCAGTATTTTCTATAATAAACATTCTATAGTTATGGCTCTATAATTAGACTCAACTATCAGGAAAACATTTGCTTAAGTGCTTAGCCTCATTAGAAGGCCAAATCTGGAATAGAAAAAGCATGTAAACAATCTGTTTCCTCCTTTCTATGTACTGTATATCGTTTAAAATCTTTCAAGACCTGGAACATCCACCTTCCTCCTCGAAACATTTACTGTTAAGCTGAACAGTGCTTCAGGGAAGTATATACTACTGCCTTCCCTCCAGTCAGAGTTGGTGTGCCCCAAACACGACACATGGAGGTAAAATAATTTCCATTTTAAAGCCAACTAAGCCAATGAGAATACTGGACATGAGCTGCTATAGAAATAAAATAGTCTAGCAATCTGCAGTTACCAAACTGATGCAAAGGAATGACCTTGCTGTTTCCTCTCAGCTGTTTCACTTTAGACAGAGGTGGGAAACACAGTTTTTAAATGTACATACTCAAGGCTTGCAATGTGTACAAGCAGAAGTTCAAATGATCTTTAAAGTGAGTGTAAACAAAGGAGTTATTCTTAATTTCCAGTTCAAGCCCATGGGAATCAAGTGTTCAACGGCCGCAAAAAAGGATCCTTTGGAAGGATGACAAAACCTTCTCCTACAAGTGCAGAACATTCCAAACTCAGTCAAAAAAGCTGTTGAACAGTAATAACGGGTATCAGAGAGAAGAAAGCATCAACTTGGTGTTTATGTCCATTTCATATTTCAGTCATCATCTCTCTCAGAAGAAACTTCTGTCCTGTTACGCAGCAATGGGTAAAAGTGTAAAATTCTATTGGAAAGGCACATTCAGTTGCATGCTCTTGAGAGCAAGCATAGCTTTTTTTACTTATGTCAGGTTTACTGTCCTTGCATCTGAATGAAAATGGTACTAAACAAACAACTAAGAGAGTGCCTTGGTTCCCTGAAGAAGGCTGCACTGGAGATGCCATAGCTGAGGGTGCACACAGCCTGCCTGTTTTGTTAGGGTCAGCACACAACTCAAAGAACAGTCACTTGTGTGAACTCTGAGCATGAACCTGTAGCTTTATTTATGAGTGAAACATGAGGTGACAGAATGTCTGTCTTCAGAAGGAGACCAATATGATCCTTCAGGATAAATGCTCAAACTGCCCCACAGTGTCAGAGGAGGCTAAAAGTGCTCAAAGGAAAAAGGGATCTGGAACATCATCCATTTGTGTAATTCTTATCTCAGGTCAACCCATCAAATTCCTTGGTAGAGAAGGTCGTATTTAGGAATGTTATTGGGATCAATAGGACTTCTCACAATGAGCTTCCCCCGCATTGCTCCGCGGTAGATCACTTCAATTAGATCTATGAAGTCTTGCTTTGTTTTGAAGCTTCCTACAAATTTGGTGTGATCTGGAGACCTAAATATAAGCGTAAGACAAAGGTAGAATTGTAATGTTAAAGTATTCAGAGAAAAACCACCTAAGAACATGAAAATACGCACAATGAGATAAGGAGTTCTGATCTGGTCATTCTGAAAGAATGAACTAACTTTGTAATGGCATAACCAAGTCAGGAATATGCTGTGACCTCCAAAGGTCAAACAGGTGCAGTGTCATGTCTAAGACTTTAGCCATTTCTTACTGTTTTTTGCAGAGCCAGACATATTCCACCTACTTATTGCATCACAGCATATTTCAAAATACTTCTCTATTTTACATCCTTCTGGCTTCCTACAGAATTCTCAATGCAGATGCTGGTAACAACATTATAGTTTTCAAATGTTACTTTCCCCAGATACGGTAACATAGAGAAAGATTGATAATTCTTACAGACATAATAGACAATGGTAGGATGGCTTACCCATAATCAACCTTCATGTGTTGTCCATTGAAGAAAAATACAGTAGAGGGAATATAACTGATGTCAAAATACTGGGTGTACACTGGAACATTGTTCACATCCACCAGGTAAATGACTGCCATTTTACTTAGGTCATGAGCTGTTTTTGCAAGCTGGAAAGAGTGAGAAAGGTGGATGACAATTAGACTGAGACACGAGGAAATGAGGGTGGCAAGCTTTATAAAGCCTATTTCTCTTATGCGTTACCAGCTAAAGCAGGGCTTAGAATATCACATCTTGTCTACCTCAAGCACTTTGTTCAGCCACTACAATAATAACACAAATGTTTACTTTTCAAACCTTTTTGTAAATATAGTAGCATTTCATTCTATATTTGTCACCAAATTTTTCATGACTCCCCATATTAGCCAAAAGCAACATTCTCTTCTCTTCTATGCAACAAGTATACTTGTACAGTTCTTTAAAAAAAAAAAAAAAAGAAAAAAATTGGTCTTACAATATCATCGAGCTGCAGACAAACAGCATCATTATCTCTTCCAAAACGGAGAACCAAAACCTTCTCAGCCACGCTTTTTATTGCCTGATCCACTTCCCTCTTAGAGGTCAGTTTGGGCAGCAGAAAACTCATCGCGACAGATCACGATCTCCACCAAAACCGCTACCTGACAGGGGAAAAAAACCAACAAAACAACGCACCATCAAACAACAACAACCTGCGTGCCAAAAATAAGCGAAACTTCTCTGTGCTACTGAATTTTTTAAAAGATAGAAAAAAGGGGGAAGGGGGAGAAGAGAGAGAGGGAGGAAGAGAGGGAGAAAGGGAAGCGGAGAGGAAGAGAGACATCACAGATCACCAGGCCGGCCTGACAAATCCCTCGGCCCCCAGCGATTGCCTCGCGCCCCAGCCCAGCGCGGCGGCGGGGCCAGAACCTGCCCCGCACCAGGGGCGGCAGCCGGACCCACCGGCAGCCCCCTCAGTGCCCGGGGGCTCCCCGGGAATGGAATATGGAAGAGTCC
>VZTD01000172.1:742804-752959 GCA_013397725.1 Rhagologus leucostigma
GGGGTCGGGGTCCAGGTGTGCCTCACCCGGCCGTGAGTTGCCCGGGCCGGGCCGTGCGGTGCCCGGCCCTGCGGAGAGAGGGGGTGGCCCGGGCCTGAGGGGGCTGCACTGGAGGAGCGGCCGAGTCTGGCCTGCTGTCTTCAGCTTTACAGGCGCTTTTGTAAAATTACACCAGCTTCTCCTTGTCCACGCAAATGCGCTCTTTCTCTCCTAAAAATACACTGAATACTTATGCCGTGTTTTGAGAGAAATACGACTGTTGCTGTCTGCGAGGATGAAGACAGAGCCTTAAAGATTAACTTTCAACAGTTGTGGTACCTTATTTATAAATGGGTACAGTAAATATTCTTTAAATGCTGTTTTAAGCATTTGGGTTTTTTTTGCTTTGCAGCAGTCTGTAAGTTTGCTGTTTGGTCTTACAGTATTTATATTATGACTGGACGTTCCGGTCATTTCTGCACTCTTTGGTTCGAAAATTTTAATTGGATGTTTCTTTTCTTCTTTCTTCAGATAACTTAAAGTTGAGAGGACAGTGTCTTTTCATAGATAAAGCTTTTCTTTCCTGGTGTGTTTCTTTTTTGTTTTAGTTGTGTTTTGGTGGGGGGTTTTTGTTTCAACGTATCTGTAAGGGAGAGGGCTCTTAGATCTGTTGAAAAATTAAATCAGGCTGTAAACCAATCAGGATAGCCTCAACAGTGAATGTTATTTCTGATAATCGCTGACATTTGAACAGTTTTACTTGATTTTAGGTAGTTCCTTGGCTCTTGGTTCTCTGTTGGGCTTTGGTGGCTTTTTGGTTTTTATTTTTTGGTGATGGTATTGGGGTTTTTTTGTATTAGTAATACAGTAACTGGACAGCATCAGTACATCAGAAATTCATAGTGTCTTGTGTACTCTTTGGTGTGCTGAAATATGATCTGAATGAGTTGAGGAACGTTGGCCGTGAGGAAGAGTAGTTGCTCCCTGATGATTTTTGAAAGCTATTTGCAATCTTTAGCTTTTGCCAAGATAGTGGGGTTTATCTTAAAATTAACTTAGTTGTGACTGGTTTGTTCCCACACGTGTCCCAGTGGTCGCACTCCCAGGGACAGCAGATCCTGAAATGCTGCGCAGCTGGCACTGTCAGTCTTGTCACTTCAGCCACCTGGACAGTGGAAGTTGTCCGCTCATGTGGTTTGTTGATACACATGAGTAAAACCTAGCTGTGAAGTAGGACAACTTTTTATGTCTGCAATCCATGGAAAGGGCACTAGCCAGTGTAGTTTGGAAATAGTACTGGTGCTTTCTATAGGTGAAGTATGATCTCCAGGAAATAATGAAGAAGCCTTGATATCTTGGGATATATTTATGGACTGGCATGGGAGATGGTAGAGACCTGTTTAATAAAAATGTCTGCATTTCTGTTTCCTGCAGAAATTAAACAGCACAGTGGCTCCTTCCCTACCTTCCCCAATTGTTCTGTGCCCCTTACAGCTCTCTCATCAAGTAAGAGTGTTTCTTGCAGCAGTCTGGAGTTCATCCTATGGCAAGCCCAGTAGCAATAACACTCAGAATGCAGTGCTAGTAGGAACTAATTCTGAGAGAGATGCTCTTTAAGATTTGGTGAGAAAACAGATGTGGGTAGATTGTATTAGGCTTCACCTTGTGCTTAGCAGTATTTGAGCATTTGCACTTAAAAGAAGTAAGCTGTAGTGTAATAACCTTCAAGCTAGCACTAGTTTAGGAACCTGGACTGGTTCCCTGTGCCCTGAATTTTGAGCTACTATGGATTTTGTATGTTATGAAAAAGAAGACTTAGCCCTGTGGTTCCATCACTTTTAATGCCAGTGAATCTTCTACCTACCCTTGAATCACAGTCTCTAGTGTACCTAGGCTGGACTTGGAATATTCTGTTTACTGTGATTTCATGGACTAGCTGTAAGGATGTTCTCATAGTCTCTGCAGATTGCTGTTTGGTAAACTGTGCTTAGACAGCTACCAGTACCCAAGGTCACTTGTGTAAATTTTGATTGTTCCTCTTTCCTCCTTTGTTTTTCATTTTTATATCTATGTTTTCTGGATCAAATTTCTAGTACAATTTTTTTAATACAGTGAAACTGATTAAAGTTACAATTTTTTTTGTGATCTGCCATGTTTCTGAAGGTGAATGATAAATTTATTTTGGTTTCAATCACTTATTATCTTGATACCTGCAGGAGTGGGGTAGAAGTGGTATATTCTTCTGCTTATGATTTGGGAAATAGTGGACAAATTTATGTAGACAGATTGAGTCCCTACTTTTTCTCTTTCCTGATGCTGTTTGCTTCTTTTTTTTTCTCAGAACTACAGTCTTGTTGACCCCCAGTTCAGACTTTCTTCTCTCCCATTGCTTCATCTTACGTAGTAGTTTTTTGCGTTAGCAGTGCAAAGAGCTTTATTCCCTGATGGTCTGAATTTGCTGTGCATGGAAGGTGCTGTTCTCCACTTGATGTGATGAGGAGCTTGTGCTAGCTCCAGTTGTTTTAAACTGCTACTGTGAGCACTTCCCTGTCCATTCCCTAATGTGTTGGTTTTTCCCCCATTCTGCTACTGCAGTGCTTTGCTTATTGCAGCAGCAGGGAAGTGTCTTTTTGCTGAAGCATTTACTCTGTTCAGCATGAGTTTTCCAAGGACACCTTTGTCTCTTGGTGTAGCTGAAGAAGCTGACTTTTTAGGATTGAAAATGTTACTTGAATGCTTTTTCTCTGTGGATCATTGTTCAGCTGCTATGTTTTCCATGACTATACAAAAGCAGAAAAGATGAAATCTATATATATGTTTTTCTAGTGCTGATTCCTTCCTCAAGCAGAGCTTGGCAGATTTATTACAGATGAGATGCGGACAAGCAGTGACTTGAAACATGATTGAGACAGCCGGCCTCACTGTAGTCACTCCCATGATTTTAGAGTTGTGCCAGACAAGCCTAGAGACTGGCGTGGACATGATTTTGTAGAAATTTAGTAGAATTAATTTTAACTTAGATTATCTACTCTAGATTTGGAATTGGGATTCCAATTATGAAAGCTTATCTGTGGCAACTTAAAAACCTAAAAAGATTTAGTCATCTACATTTAATTTCCTACATGAACTTTGACTTCCATACTAAATAAAGAGATGGTGCTTCAAGATTGTTTTCCTGGCTCATACAAGAAGTTCTTTACAAGTAGTGGAGTGCTTGCAGTTTCTTCTCCTCTTTGTGTTTTGCTGTCCACTAAATATACATTGGTGGAAACTGCTATCACTAAAAACATCTTACCTATTGCACCCAAAGTATAATGCTTTTTGAGGTTGCTGCTCCCATCAATCTGCTCAGTAAAAGTAGCTCATCTTGGTAAGTTGTTTCGACTTCACCAGGACCTGAAGAAGAGGCAGAAAAACCTGTGAAAACTAAGACTGTTTCTTCCAGTAATGGAGGAGAAAGTTCGAGTCGCAGCGCAGAGAAACGGGCAGCTAATGAAGAAGCTGAAGACTTCACCGCAAAGCCTGCTCCTGCCAAAATGTCCAAGTTTGGATTTTCCATAGGCAGTCAGACAACAAAGAAGGCATCTGCAATATCCATCAAGCTGGGAGCAAATGTAAGTTTACTGAGGGCTTTTAATTTTAGCGAATCTGAGGGAAAAAGGAAGTACTTCAGGGAGGCTTCCTTGCAGAAGGAAACCTTGAATCCCATGAGGGTAACTTGGGTAAAGTTTAAGCAGGCATTGCAGGGCCAGCTAGTCGTGCATGTGTAAGTACTTCAAGGTGATTAATAACGGGTCAGTAGTCTCAGGAAGCATAAGACTTGATTGAAATGAACTGTAGATCTTTGAGCCTACAGAATAATTTTGTAATGAGATTTGATAAGTCTGCAATAATTTCCTGAGGGAAATGAGCAGACTTGGTAAGCTAGTCAGGCTACTTTGAAATGAGTGCTGGGAGCTTCACTGCATAGGATGCTTAAAGCTAGAAGAAAGCATCTAGATGGGTTAATAGGTTGTCTTCCACTCCAAAGATCTTATTTTAGTATGGGGAATTGTAGTGTATTTCCATGTCTTTGCCTGTTCTTTGCAAGGTCTGCAGTATGATTTACTTGTGTTAAATGCAAGAGATGAGGCTTTGTTACATAGGCTTCTAAGAATTCTGATCCCCTTGATTGTCCAGCACAAGGTATCCTTGTGCTTGTTTAGATGTGAATCTGATGAGTCTCTGTACTTGCAGAGCAGTCCTCTGCTGGCTTGGCCAAGGACAAGCCAGGGGCAGCCTCTCTGTTTAATACAGTTCATTTAAATTTCCAACGTATCACTGTGATGGATGCATTATGCATAGTTGTCTGCACTAAATTCAAACTCTAATGGTGAAAGCCTTGCACCTGCAATGCCAGCGTTTTAGAGATCTGCAAAAGATTAAAAGGGTGCTCTCTTATTTTGAGATGGAAGGGAGATGTGGGCTGGCAGCATTCTAGGATGTAAATGCAGTCAGGTCAGCTCAGACTTTGGAAAAATAGACAAGGCTGCCTTCTCTGAGCTTCTAGCGTGCTTCAGTTTCTCATGTCCAAAGTGGCAATAAATTTGGCTCAGGATTTCTGGTTCACTGAATTTAGTGGGTGACTGACAGTGCACCAGATAGGACAGTGCTGAAACTTACGCTGTTTCTTTCCAGTCATTTTTATTCCCTTAGCACATTACCCATTCCTTGGGCGCAGATGCTTTAGAAATGGTGTGGTATTTGTATGTTGTACCGTATCGGTGAGGAACAGCTGTAGGCAGTTGTATAAGGGCTCTGCTGCAGTAGCAGCTTCTAGGAGTATGTGTTAAAGAATTGCCAGTAAAGGCACAATGGAGAAAGTACTATATAGGATTGATTTAGTTCTATAGTAGCAAACTGTTACTAGTAACTTGTTTTTTCTCAGTGGTGTCGAAGTAACTTTTGGTGCCACTGTTGTATTACATGGAACAGTTTTGAGTTTGACAGCTTTCTACACTTTAAATAGAGGAGTAAAAAATTGGAAATAAAAAAAATAGTCTTTAAAGGAACTTTATATTAATTGGACTGTGTGATACACATTGGTAGTAGTTTAAAAGCATTGAATTGTTTTAAGCCAGAAAGCTGTCGCGTTGTTAAAACAGAAGAAAATAAACATATTCATTTTTTCTGACACTGATGGATAAGAATATCCCAAAAGAATAATGGAAATAGTGACACAGTAAAATTTTGAATACCACAAGTTATTCAGGTTCTGTTTTAATTGTTCATGTCATGCACCAGTGGCTCAGTACCCCTGCAGTGTGCTAGAAAGTTAAGACCTGCATGTGGAGAGCTGTAATATGAGAGGGCTCAGCTTGCTGCTCAAAGTGATCACACAGAAATGAGCAGTCATTTTCATTTTTCATTAGAGAATCCTTTATGTGCTTGATTCAGACAAAAACTTTTCCTCCTGGTTGCCCATTTCAGTGAAGATGTTTGACTTAATTTTACCAAAATACTTAGAAAGCCAAGGGTAGTTTTTTTTAGTTAGTAGACTGACTTTACTTGTGCATTTTGTCTTTTTCAGAAGCCTAAAGAGCCTGTTCCAACCCTGGCTCCAAAAACCCTTTCTGTAGCAGCAGCTTTCAACGAAGATGAAGATGTGAGTAATAAACCAGTGATCAACACAAAATACCATTGGTGTGGTAGGCAGAGAGTGGGTTATTTATGGTTCTTTACATAACTGTCAGGAATTTTCAACCTAGAAGCATCTCTTGATTCTGATTAAGAACGTACAATTTCATAGCTTTGTGTTGGTTCAAGAAATCATTAAAATGTTGATAACTTCTCCCTGAAAATAAGATGCACAACATAATTTGAATTAATAGTGCTTTCTCTGGGCTTGATTAAGGGGAGGCAAAGGAAAGTTGTACTTCTGGCTTGCTAAATATTTTGTTATCATTTTACTGCTCCTTTTGACATAGAGGTGAACAAAGGAATTTGTATTTTGTTCTATAACCTTGTACGACCTCCACTGTGTGCAAAGTCACTCTGCTGTCCTGTAGGGCTGTAGTCCAGCCTTTATCTTGTCAGGCATTTGAAGTGTTCAAAAGCAGGCACCCAGCCTTGCTCTGACCTCCTTTGTCCCTGCAGAGTGAACCAGAGGAGATGCCCCCAGAAGCCAAGATGCGCATGAAGAACATCGGAAGGTAGGGCAGCTTTGAACTGTGCTTTGGAGAAGGGTGAGCGTGTGAAATACCTCCCCAGCTCAGGGCAAGTCTTGCGGATGGCTTAAGAGTACAAGGAGATAGAAGAGGTTAAAGAAGCGTTTCTCCGGAAACAAGATTTTCGAATGTTTCATCTACAGATTAAAAGTAGTACATTTGCATTTGAACTTTGAATCTTACTTGCCTTTTTTTGAGGAAGAAATTGAGTCTGCATTAAACACAAGCTCATTTCTTTTCTTGTAATAGGGAGGAATTCCTGCTTGTCTCTACTTTGTATTTTTCTAGTTCTCCATTTTATAAATTGCCTTGAAGTAGGTAGTCTGGTCACATTTTTAAACTCATGTGCAGGGGGAAGATAAGAACCATCTTTCAGAAAGACAAGGAATTCTTTATTTTGTGATAAATTTTGTAATTCTTCTGCTTGCCACAGATTTGAGACGGTAGAGGACCAGTCCTAAAATAAGTAGGGACCTTTTCAGAGGAGGCTTCACTTAAATTAGGGATGAATTTTGGGAATTTGTATTTTAGAGATGTTTATTATGATAGACTGCTTTTAAAGTCAGTCACTCTGGAAGTTCTGTAGTTTGGTGGTTTTTCTTTTTTCTCCGGTAGCAAATTTGGTTCCTCAGTTTCTTAATCCTTGCAACAAATTCTTTGCAGCTGGCAGCAGTTACTGCCACTGCCACCTCCTCTCCTTCCCCAGCTCTGTTTTGATGTACTGTGGAGAGATCAGTTCTGTGGCCAGCTTACAGTTGCTAACAGTGAGGGCTCCTGATGTAACAGAAGGAAATGTGTGGTATTTTCTGGGGCAGATTGGGCTTGAAATTGGCATTCTCAGTGTCACATGGCACAGACTACTGTAGTTGAGCTGACTTTCTCAACTGCTCTTGTTTTACTTTTCACAGGGACACACCAACCTCAGCAGGACCAAATTCCTTCAATAAAGGAAAGCATGGATTTTCTGACAACCAGAAGCTATGGGAACGAAATATAAAATCTCATCTTGGAAATGTCCATGACCAAGAAAATAACTAAATGATGTGGATTACAAGTTGGGTGTTTGGGGGGAGGGGAGGGTGTAACATTAAAGGAACAGTTTCCTTTTTTAAGAATGGTATGAGACTATCTTTGGAGCCACTTTTTTAAGATTTTGAGTGGTACACTAATAAATGAGTTTGAAATTAGAGGTAATTTATGTTTTGTATACAGATTTCAAGGCATTTGCTAATTTTGTAGTTCATGTGATTAGTTTCAAAAGGTTACAGATAATAAAGAAATTGGAGTGGTACCTTTTTAAGATAATTTTTTTTTGTCAGTGATTAAATAAGGTGGATGAAAAAGGTTACTGTCTCTTTAATCAGGTTAAAATTGAATGCTCTTGCATTCTCACTTCTGGCTCCCTCTTCATCACAGGAGAAACAGTTGACTCCTAGGAATTCTGCTAAAGAGAGTGAGCATTGTCTTGTGCTAGAAGTGTTACTGGGCTATTAATTTGAATATAATCTTACAGAGGAAATAATAAGAACCTGGATTTTTTTCTCCCTGCAGTCACCTTTTGTTAAGTCTCTGCAAACTAGGAATTACGTTGCTCTGAGTGGCTCTGGTAACTTAGCTCTGATTTTGTTTAAAACTTCATGTAGGATGTGTAACCTTCAGTGGCCTGTTCTGTCCTAAGGAAATGGGCCTTGTCTGTATATTAGATACAGTCTGTAAAGAATATTCACTACAAAGGTAAATCAGTATTTTCAGTGTGCTCCTATTAAATCATTAGCCTTGAGTAGTGCTTGTTAGCATTTCCTAGTGGTACACAAAAGCCACCACCAAAAATACAAGCTAATGTACATTAAGCTTCACCTTTGGTTGAAATATTTTTCTTTACTATGCCTAGAAGGAATAAAAGCCACACCAAAAATCGGTAACTCACTGCTTAAGTATGAAAAATCTAAGATGCACTTTCCCTGTCTTGCCATTTAAGACAAAATGCCTTGATGCCTAGACCTCAGTGGACACTATCAGGTCAAAGAATGCTGTATCTGCAGTCCTGATATTTCTAACAAGTGTCAGCTTCAGAAATAAAACTTGACCTTTCCTGCCTGTCTTCCTTTTGCAGTGATTTTCAGCAGTGACATGAATCTGGTCAGTTTATTTCTTAGCTTTCATACTGCAGAACAGCGCTGTAGGATTTCAGTGCTAGTAGTGACCGTCTAAATTTCACTCCAATTTAGATTGCATATTTGTAAAACATTCTACTAACAGAACAGGTTAAATAGAACATTATCAACAATAACACCACCACCTGTCCCAACAGCAAAACCTCCCCTACTCCAAACAAACGTAAGGTTCTTTTAAAACTCAAATACCTGATAGCGTCAACCACTAAATTAATTTCTGGGAACTGGTTGTAGAATTCAATACATTAATTGCTTTCATCCTGCCTCTAAAACTGTCTTCTTGCTAAAGTTGAACTTGCAAGTGCAGAAAGGAAAGTGCATCTTGAAATGTATTTTTTTATTATTATTATTATTATTATTTTAGGAAAGCTCTGACCACTTAGACTTTTGAGTTTGTAAGTTCTAAAAATATTTTTTTGTATTTTTGTATTGTATGCGTAATCTTTTTTCTTTGAAGTCTAATGCAGTTGAATACCTGTAACTGTTTTCTTTTAAAAGCCTTGTTATAAATTTAACATAAAAATGTATACATTATTTTTTTTCCTTAGCAGAAATATTTGGTTTATTTGAAACAAAACACACTTTCAAAACTGACTTACAGGACTTCCAAAAGCAATCTGGGCATTACTTGAACTAGGCAAGACAAACTTTTCACTTATTTTCATCACATGTGGTTATGTTTGTCTGAATAAATCCCTTTAAGATAGTGGTAATTCATAGTGAATAGCTATTTTCTCGTGCTCCTCAGTAGGTGGTTCATACTATGTTAATCACTTTATAGGAACAAAGCAAAACAGAACTTCAAATGAGAGAAGGGCTTGGAGATCTATTCCTTGTTTTAGTTAACCTGCCACCACTGGCTTCTACGTCTTTGGCTCAAGTAGCTATTCATACCCAGAATTTCCTTGTACTTCAAAATCATTTAGGAAATTGCTAGGCAGAAGAGAAGACATGCTGTGAAATACCTTCCATGCAACTGAGAGAGCAAAAGTTATATTTATCTTCTTACTTCCATGGTCAATAAATAGTCCTAGTATTTGTGAGAGACTGCAGAAACATCTGAATCTCAGCTGAAGGTGGGCAGTGATCCTGCCTCTCCCAATGCAAGTGTTCTCTTCCTTCATGCTTCGTGGAAGCAAATCCATTAGGATGGCCTCAGGACTGAGTGCCAGACAAGCTGGATTTTGTTGCTCCGAGGTGTCTGCTGCTGTTTAATGTCTGATGTGTGCAGGAACAAACTGACCTGAACAATATCATCAAGGCAAATGTTAGCTGAGACTAACTTGAAGCTGTAGCCTCTGGTTAGAGTAGTTGTGGTTTTTGCATGAGAGAGCCTTTTTGGTTTGTGGTTTTTTTTTTCTTGGTGTGATTTTTTTTTGGTTGGTTGGTTTGGCTTTTTTTTCTAAGGATGTTCAAGAATCCTGAAAATCATGATAAATGATGTGATGTAGGTATGTTGAAGTGCTTCCAGGAGGTATGCTGACCTTGAACTGCTTAGTACAGCAAGGTGTGTGTGCCTGTCAGTGGCTGAAATGCCAGCTTGTGTAGTTTTATCCCAGGGAGCTCATGCTTGCTTAGCAGGAATTGGCACCTGAGCAGCCTGCAGAGCATTGATGACATAAGGTGAAGATGTGAGTAGTTACCCAGTAACCTTCTCTATGCTACCCTGCAGCTGGGCTGTTCTGAGCCTGCTGCCTTGTAAATGGATCCAAACTCATCTAACTATATTAAAATAATAAAAAAGCCCAACAACCCCCCCCAAAAAAAGAAAAGAAAAGGCAAGATTCCCCCCCCCC
>VZTD01000172.1:753015-781512 GCA_013397725.1 Rhagologus leucostigma
CCCCGAAACAAAACAGTCCCACCAAACAGTGCAGTGAACTACTGGTGGCAGTGTTTCAGGCAGTGTTTCAGGCAGTGCTGGGTGCAGCCCCTTACCTAATTTCATTCCTTTAGAGCATGCGAGGTGCATCGTCCAGGTTCTCAGAATGAAGATTTTATCAGCAGGAAGGAGTACCCAGCCTGTCTCTAAGGTAACTGAGTGTGCCGGTTTGGCCAAAATCTAGTAATATAGCCCCTGAGAGAAAACCAGGTTGCAACCACCCTTCCCCCCACAGGGTTCGGGAAAAAAGGAAANAAAAAACCCCAAAGTCCCAGGAAACAAAATTCAGCTCTCCGTCTCATGCCAAGAGGGAAAAAAAACCAGCTGGCTGAAGGAAAAGCAAGCAGGGTGCTCCCTTCGTGCCTTCCGCAGTCAGACAACAACTAAGGAGTGTAATCTCTGTGTCCTTGAGAAGCTGCTTTGGAAAGTTTGCCTGTTTTTTTTCAAGCTCAGTTTAAAGGCACAGGAAAGGCACAGTATTACTTTTTGGGCATAGAGCATGATAGGGGATACACATGATAGAGTCACCCCAAGACACTGAGGAATGCCATTTCACAGCTTGTGCCATATCAGAGGTGACCCACGCACGGTACTCACTGAACTTTGGCAAAACCATCTGTGGTCCTCCCAGCAGCACCACGGCAGCAGCCACAGCTGCCATCAGGCCTGGTGAGCTTCATCGCCATGGCTGCCAGGTTTGTAGAGCAGCCCTTTGTCAGAACTCACAGGACTCTGCTGAGTTCCGTGTGCTGGCAGTGGCTTTACCCAAGCTGGCCTTCCGAAGAGACTTGGGAGGAAAAGTCAGCTTTTGAGAAAATGGCAACTTCTGTTTCCTGAAGGGGCAAATGGGTTTTAAAGTACTGGAATTCCCTGGTGTCACTAGAACTCTTTCTAGGCTGCTGTAAGATAAGATAAGATAGTTTCAAGAAGGCTTATTGTCTGTGTAGTTGGTAGCCTTAAAGGGTGTTCTGCAAAGAAGTTGGGGTTTTTTGAATTCCTTATAAACTACAAGTTGAGGAATGCTGAGTAGTTCTGCCCTTAAGCTACAAAAGGGAAGGTTACCTTCTAAACTCACCATAATTTGTTGTCTCTGGCATGAGACACCATAAATACTGGACAATTAACAATTTGCTTTTTTACTTTATCCTATTAATACATCCCTTATTTCTTCTGGTTTCATTAACGAAAAGATCTGTTGTCTAATTTTGAAATATTGGCATCTTATGTAGTGCTTAGGAAAGCTGTTCACGTCTAATAGTGTGGAGCCGTTGCCTGGGGGTAGGTGTGTAGTTATCCATGGAATTAAAAGCACAAAACATCAACTGTTACACTTGAACTCTGGACACAGCATGTTCCATTCATGTTTGCGAACTCCCATTTAGCAGTCTGCAGGGGTGGGAGCCCGAAGCTTACTGCCCAAACCTTTGAACTCTGCAACTTTTTGAGGTCTGGACACTCCAATACCAGCTGCCCCTCAGGCTGGGTAAGGAGGAGGGAGGAGTGTTATTAAGTTATTAATCTATTAATCTAAAGTTAATGCAAGTAATAATAAAAACTTTTCCTTTTCTCCCCCAGCTTCCCCTAATTTGTAAACATGGTAGTTGCATACAAGGTGTTGGCTGATGCTCTGTAGCTCATTACAGAATCAGAGCAGTGCCGTGGTGACAGACGCGTAGCTGTGGGAGCCCTCCCCACGCACACCAGCTGCCATCTCTGCAGCTGCAGGCACTGAACAGGTGACCGTGAAACGAGGGCCTAAGGGGGTGCTTTAGTTTTGTTACTCAGGTGCCTGTGAAACAATCCTGTTCACATGTGAAATTTAAAGCCAGGACAAGAGCTTGCACTACTCCTTATCTAAAAGCACTACTTAACTCAGCAAAGCTGTAAGGCAGGGCACTTGACCCCTGAGGAGAGACAAAGCCTGCAGGACAAAACTTTTCCTAGGGGAACAAGAAAAACCTACTTTCTGCGAAGTCCTTTAAAGGTCACATGAGACTTGTAAGGATGCTCCCCAACAGCCCTGCACTTGAGAGTGACAACAGAGTGACCAGGGCCTCTCCTGCAGCAGCTGGAATTTTCTGCACAAGAATAAGCCTCAGTTAAGAGCTGCTTGAGAGATGCTGGGGGATTCCACCACGGTGTCAGCAGCGGCTGTAGACTGGCTCCTGAATGTTATTATACACTGGTGCTGTAGAAATTCATGGTGCTTCCTTTAACTGGGAGAAATTACATGGTTGTAGCTCCAGTAGAAACAAAGTGGGGCAAAAATTACCCACACATCACTTGGCTGTTGTGCATCTCTAGTTGAATCCCTGTGGAGCAGTTGTTCAACAGAAGCCTCCCTTACTCCTTCAGCAATCAGCCTTTTGAAACCTCCATTTTTCTTCATGTATAGACAGCCTGGTCACTTACAGGGGCTCACAGAGGAGTTAATGTGCTAAAGAGCTCCTAGCGTTCCCTTAGGATGAACCACAGAAGATAATCAGGCTTTCTCCAACATTGGTGCTGCCTTGAAGCTTCTGTAACAGCAAAGGGAAAGGCACAGGACACTGTTCCCAGACCGAGAGGCAGCTATACAGCTCATCCTTCAGCCAGGAGAGTGACACTGCAGGACAACTTCCACACCACGACCCCTGCTCAAGTATCCATCCCAGGGCAGAGGCCAAGCTGGAAGTGCTGGCTGGTGCTTGCTTTGGGGTGCAGTGTTGTGGACACCCAAGTCAAGAGAAGTAACATCTGAAACAAACCCAAGTTGTTACAGCTGGGTACCAGGGGACCGAGCAGGTGCCTCATCCACCCCGAGGACTTGCAGCCAACGCAATTTCAGTATCAGTGTACGTGGTGTTTCATTAGCACTGTGCTCTTGTACAGCCATGTTCTGACACAATTCAGGAGGGCAGTGTGTTTCCTTTCCTCATACAACATAATTCTCTGAGCCTTAAGCAAAAACTAAAAAGCAGGGGTTACTAGAACTATTCAAGCCAGAATCTGTCTGTATATGGAAAGTGAAATACTGAAGAGGAATAAATAATTCTGCAACACCTTCTTTCCCCAGAAAAAAAAAGATTTTTCTTGAAAGAGCAATTCATGGCAGAGCTCAGTTTATTTGATGACAGAAATAACCATAACTTTATATATCTAACACTAAATAAAAACAGCAGAATGTACAAATCAAATTCATTATGTACAGGAATTCACCAGGAATACTTAATGAAAGGACATTTCTCATGAACTTTATTTTTAAAAAACCAGATACCAACTGCGTATTTGCAGCCTGACTTTTGCAGAAGGGTAGTGAATGTCTTAAGTGCTGAAGTCCAAAGAAAAACATAAGGCAATTCCACACGTATGGGAACAGCAAAGCCAAGAGTGACACTCCCTACTTACCTCACACTGTTCTGAAAAGGTAAGGCACAGCATATTAGGAAAGGGGAGCCACAACGTTCAGCTTTGACATTCCTGGCTGAATCTTGTTTAGAAAACAACCTTTTGTGATTAGTTTCGTTCGTGGTTGTTTTTAAACAGCAGATCATTGAGTCAGTAAAAGCATTCTGACAGTAGGTAAGAAGGCTCCGAAATTCAGATTCACTTTCACTGCTTCCATAGGCTGGGCAAATAAATAAATGCACCAAAGATTAAACTAAGGTGCTGGTAATACTCTTTTTGTAAGGTAACACACTAAATATACAAATAATGGTCTAGCACTATTTACAGCTATTTTTCCTTGAACACTTCTTCACTTTAGTAATACATAATTATTTTTAGGATACAAACATTGAAGTAAATTTTCAAGTTTACCTAGTGCTCTTTTAAATCTTTTTCCATCATAATGGCAGTATTTAAATTTTAAGCAGGATGGCTATCTCCAGATTCTTTACCATACAAAAATTCAAGTTACAGCTAGCAGTAATTTTTTTTTTAATATTCATTTTAGTTTTACTCCATTTGGTAATTAGAATATAAGACAATTGTAAAGGGCTGCAGGATATATAAATAACTACATTATTTCTCTGAAATAAGACCCTGACTTTTGAAATAGGCATATACAAATTAATTTGGATCCAAGACAGGAACTCAAACATAAAATAATTTCAACAACTGCTTATCTACAGAATTGCAAAGTATAAAAAGAACAGTCCATTCTGTAGCTTAGTAGACAGATATCCACATAGTTAAGTAAGATGAAAAGTAGAAATACTAATTGAAATGAGGTGGTTACTTTGCCACAGGGTTTGCTTAAATTTGTTCAGTGGATCTGTTTCACACGTAGCAGAGTTCTATGCATGTCACTTTATTTAAGAAGTTTACCCTGCAATACTACAGGTTTCTGGCTGCTCAGGTATCTTGATGTCCATGTTAGGAAATACGTGATACCACTATAGACTGAGGAGAAAGTAAAGACTACAGACATGCTGCTTGCTTAAAAAACCACGCAGCAGTGAAGGAACCCACACCTCGTACAGATTGAGATGTGCCCTGTTCATGGTATTAAACCAGAGACAGGGAAACCTGGGCCAAGCACAGCTGTCATTCACACTCACTTGCAGAAACACCCAGTGAGGGTTTGTCCAATGATGTGGTCTAACACCAGGTATCAACCGGCCCTAGAAGTACTTTTCTTAAAGCAGCAGTAATAAGGTCTTCTAGACATTCTGGTAATTTTGAGACAAATCTAATTTTTACCCCATACTAAGATTTTCATATCTCTCTACACTGATATTGTCATGTGTCCTGCTTGGGAATTAGCAGGGCTCCTCCTCCAATACAATACAAGACAAGATCAGTCTGTAACTAGCTGGACTTCCTCAGTTCCCAAAGAACTGTGCCATTAGATGTTTTCCTTTGACAGTTTCTACATCAAATGTAAAGCCAAATTAGAAGCACCCATCATCAGGCTGCCTGTTTTGGGTACATACATCAGTGCTGGCAATAGCTTCCAAACAAACATCATTGAGCTAAACATGGCTGTGCAGAGGCTGCAGTGTAAACTCCTCCCTTACAAATGAAAAGGAGTTTACTTCTCTTAAGTAGTCTCCCTGTGGTGGGCTCTCTTCTGGTCAACTTAAATTCACAACCATCTTGGAGAACCACTTCCTCAGACTTCAGCAGATCCCTGCCCGTTATCTATAAAACATTTTACAGCGTTTTGCTGAACCTTGGACCAGCCACCCACACACCTGCAATTTAAATAAGTTCTTCAGAACCAGGATTCACTAACTGCCGATGGTGCTTTTGCCCAGAGAAAAAAGCTTCAGTTTTTCTGTATGTCATGTGAAGCACACGCTACATAAAGCATTCTACCACTTCCCTTGGGAGTAAACAGACAGAATCCAACACAGGTAATTTGCTCACAAACTTAATGAAATGCACATTAAAACAAACAAAAAAGCTACCAATAGCTGTGCATTTCTATTTTTTAGTGCAGCCTTTTTATATCGTTTTTCCTTTTTAATTTTTCAAAACTACAGTATGATACTTACTCCATGACACAAAAACATTAACTTTTTTTTTTTCCAAAAGTTATAGCCAGTATAGAAATCTTAGCTTTCAAAGCCCTGGCGCACACTGGAGTATTGGAACTTTTCCCCTCTAATGCGTGGTGCAGTATTCTGTCATCACAACATTCAGTACTGAGGATTAACCATTTGAAAGCAGGCATCACTGAAAGCCTCAGATAACCCGTTAAATACTCAGATCTCACAGATTATAGAACCTTACCCTTCTTGCTCTCTCATGTATTAAATTGACTCTGTTTTTGTTACATGGGCCACTTCTACTTCTACAGTTTCAATGGCCTGTGACACTTCAGCTATTTTCTGTCCTTGCTGTTGTGCCAGTACGTAATTTACCACCTGCATGATGCTTTGGTCAGAAAGGGTAGAGACTGATGTACATTCCTCAGTAGCTGCAACTGCTTCGATGGCTTCGAGCGTCTCTCCTGTCACTACCACAGTCTCGCCCTCACCAGCACCAAAGCTGATCTCGGTTTCTTGCTCCTGCATGTCTGATGCTAAAATGCTGATGGCATGTTCCACCTGCGTCCCCTGGTTGTGAAACTGAAGAGTATCTTTCTCCAGCATGATTTTGCAGGGTATGTAGTCCCTGTGGAACTTGGTCATGTGCTTGCGCAGGGTGCGCGCGTCGATGTAGGCCTCGTTGCACACGGGGCACACGTAGGGCCGCTCCCCGGTGTGCGTCCGCACGTGGCGCTTCAGGGAGCGCGCGTCCGCCCAGGCCACGCCGCACGTCAGGCACTCGAACGGCTTCACACCTGCGTGGGGCAAAGCAAGGAAAGGTGACCCAGAGTTCATACAGACCCAGGAGCCGGGATCGGCAGAGACAGGGACAACAGCAGCGTGGGAGAACAGAGCTATACTGTGACTTCTGCCACGTAAGAAAGAGATCCTGTTCACCACTTCTGTGTAACAATATAATGCAAGCATCATGCATTCAATGGTGAGATTTTCCACAAGTGCCCAGCCCGATCTAACACTTTACTTTTAAAAAATTTCAAGATTCCTTTTAATGCAGTTTCTTCCTTATTTTAAGTGCACAATGCTTAATGGAATTCTAATAATTTTTTTTTGCTGGCGATGCCTTTCTGAAGCCATGCTTTACTTCACAGAATTTGTCACTTACATTTCTAGTCACCCTTTGCTTCTGTAAATCCTTCTGTACACCTACAGCTTTACCCCTCCTCTTCCACACTGCATATGTTCAAATAGAGCACCTGATGTTTGTATAATCTTATTTTCCCTCATAACGTCTGAGTTCTGTGGTCTGTAATATCTAATGGGGAGTGTGGGTGGCGACAAACACCATCTCACTACTGGCTTCTCCTTGTGACAGTTACTGTAGATTTAGGCTGAGTGCCTACTACAGGACACTTTCTCTCTTTAGAAACAAACACAAAATCTCTATTTCAATAGTTAGACAGCTGTCAGATTTACTCATAAGAGCTCTTTAAAAGGAGACACACTTCAAAAAAAAGTGGGTTTTGCCCCAAGACAGGAGAACATAGACTCTCAAAACAGCTGGAAGAACTAAATACTCAAAAATCAAATTCATACTTCATCTAAAGCAAAAATGCATGTACTCTTAAAAAAAAAAAAAGTTTCACATTTTCCCCAAACATCATATAGTTTACCACTTGTTACAAACCAAGAAGTTGATCAATTTACAACATTGGTCCTTTTTTTTTTTTTAATTTAGGGCAGTCATTCTCCTATCTGAAGAGTACTTTGTTAACTGTGTGCACCTTTGAAAATGGAGAATGTTTCACCCCTCTTAATCACTTGTAAATAAGTTCCTCTTCTGTTCAGGTTCTGAGGACAAATTGGCAGAGTCCCCGTGCGTGACTGGAGTTTTAGAAAGACCCCAGCAGCAACTTCTGGTAATCACTGGTAGCAAGGTACTGAAGCAGGACTCGCATAAAACTAACTGGAGAATCTGTAAAAACTCCTCCATGTCTTGCCAGACAGGACACATGCAGACTCAAAGAAACACTTACCCCTTTGCACATCATGGTTTTAGGGGTTGAGTGATGTCATGACTTGTTGTGTTCTACATACCTTCATGATTGTTCATGTGTCTCCTATATTCTCGGAGTTGTGTAAATTTTCTTCCACAGTGCTCACAAACTCGTTCCAAATTTTGTTTTGCTCTTCCTTTTTTACCATGTGTGGCTTTCTTTACATGTCTTCTGTACAAAGCTTTCTCGTAAAATTCTTTCCCGCATACATTACACCTAAAATGTGTTAAGTGAGAAATCTATTAAACCCATTATTGTACACTTATGTCTTTTAAACCAAAATGCATTTTAATTATGATAGGCAAAGTTTAATGGGAATACTGTCTTATATGGCAAGTAGTTCCACAACTAGAAGTAATATTGTTGGACTGAACGACATTTTCTCTTATCCACAGCCACAAAGCTTCCACTTACCCTTCTAGAGAAGTGAGATCACACACATTTCTAACTTTACTGAGTGTATTTATCCTCTTATGACTTCACATGTCTGAGTTCCAGGACTGTCTCCCAGGTAAGCAGCTAATCCACACTATTTAAAGTCAGCCACCCATTCTCAAGTACTCAACACCCCAGTCACCATCAATCCATTGGTACTTTAAAAGTGGACTAGGCAGTTCCTTGTTGACTGGCTGTGGATCTCTATAACCTCACTTCAATTAGTAAGTGTCAGTTGTTAAATTAATTTCCTCTTACCTATAAGGGTCTGTGACAGAATGAGATTTTACATGGGAATACCAGTCTTTCTTCCAGCTGTAACATTTTCCACAGAACTGACACTGAAATGGCTTCACACCTAAATGTTTATTCATATGCTGCCGCAGATCCCGAGCTTCATAGAAACTCTTCTCACACCTGTAACAGTGAATGTTTTAGCATCCCATGCAAGAAAGGCACCGATTTCAAAGGCACTGAGACATTCTTCTTTAATGGCTACTGAAGACTTTGAGAACACCTACTGCATCATTAGTATTTATTTAAAGCACAATCCCATTCTAAACTAGGAAAAATTAAAAAGAACAGCAGCTTATTCGAAAGCCTGGAATAAAACTTGAGGACCTCTGAAACTCTTTTGTCTATTATGAGTAACTATATTCTTTCTGCTATTTTAATGGAGAATGATCAAAGGCAAACCAACTGGGAGACATCAGAAATTTGTATTATACCATATGAAAGTATGAGGACAGTAACAGCTGCTTCTTCCCTTAACCAAAGAGGACTGACACAAAGATAACTGGAATTTGTTGTTTTTAATGCTCAAATTTAGGGTTTTTTAAGAAATTAAAAAAACTAAATTCATAATCTGCAAGAAAGCACCTGAAAATAGTGATACTCATTCTTTAGCTTGCTGCTTGTACACATCTTAACCCAGGCAAACTCATGGTTTTTCTTCATTTATACTCTGCCATAGTATGACTATACAGCTCCTCTTGGTCTGAAAACTACAGAGTTTGGTTTAATCAAAAACATGGTTTCTCCCTTCGAAAGAAATTCTGCTGGTCATCTCTCTCTCTTCCTCATGTAACAATGCACAGCTGTGTGACTCAAGAAAGGACAGAAGCAGAGCAATGCCAGCAAGCAAAGGTGGAGGATTCAACTTTTATACATGATCAGCCACTGGTATGAGGGAATCTCAGAATTCACAACATCCAGTGGAATCTGAAAATGACAAAAGCTTCCATACAGGAACAAAACATTTAATATTATATTGCCTGAATAATGGGCATTCTGGAGAGGAAAAAAAGTCTTCTTTGCTTTTGAGGGAGAAAAGAAAAAAAAAGTTTAACAGTCCTTGAGCCACCCAAACAACCTCCTCCTCCTAGGCTGGAAAATCTGACCGCTCCAGTTCAAATGTGGCTCTCAGGGATCCTCGGTTTGCACATCAAAAAGTATCACAAAGACCCCTAAGGGGCTTGAATGAGGCTGGCACTTGGTGCTCTCTCCTCAAGGATTGTGTATTTGGAAAAGCCATTAGAGAAGTAAAAATCTCAAGCAACCACCACCCTCTAACACTGTCATGCATTACTGCAAATTAATCAAACACATACATCACTGCAAAACTTCCATGAACATTTTAGAAAAGTAACTCATGGTCAGCTTTGCTCAACAGAGCCAGACTGAAGCCTGACAGGGAGGTTTCCATTCCAAGCCACCAAACTAAAACACTGAAGTCTGGTTATTGCTTAGTGAAGCTCTCTAAACCACTTGTGACAACGTGAATTACATCCTTGGTAGAGACCTTCACTGTAGAAGCAGCAAGGACTGTGTCTATTTTGAAGAAGCTGGGGAGTCAAAATATCTTCTCTGTCAAGGTGGTCTCTTGCATCCATGGCGCTACTGCCTTGAGTAAAAAATTTTTGTTTTATAAATATATTTCACCTTCAAAACTAAAATTGACTTCCCTAGTATGTTTCATGAAACAGTGTCTGTGCACAATATTAGCTCTGTTCTTTGTATTTTTCGAATTAATACCTTTAGCATTAAAAATCACTAAATAAAACCATTGCTGACAGAACTGAAGTAAATTTTTGTAATTTAGAAAATATTATTTTTGGTAGCATGCAGCAGCACTGAGATATTTAAAACAATTCTTTAGATTATTACTTTCTTTAAAACCTTGAGCTGCTACAGGCAATCATATAAATTGTACCACTCCTCTTATACCTGACAGAGCTTCCTGGAGACCTCATTGCGAGTTCCAAAATTAAGCATTATTTGTCCTTCTGCAGGGCACTTGAAAGGTTCCCTATAGTCTTCTCGGTCATGGAAAAAGTACCCATGTTTTGCTAATACACTAACAACACACTTTCTGGTTACAGTTTCTGCTTAACTGAAGTCCACAATGCTATTATTTAAATAATACTAAAGGCCATTAACAATAAAAATAAACGCTATTTAAGTGGTCATATGTTTTATAATCAAGAGAACTGCAACAGTCAGTGAGTCTCAGTTTGTGATGTTCCTGCACAGCTGTTTGCTAAACACAGCATGTTCTGCACTGCACACAAGTGTAGGACATTGCAGACCCCACAGGACATCTTCAAATCAAACTGAAATCAGCTGGCACACTACAAGAGGGAAAAACCAGTCTGAAGGCCTTTGGCCTCTGACAACCTTACACTCTTTTAGCTGTCCTACAAAAAAGCTGAAAACCCACACAGCTACTGATTACAGCACCAATTACAGTGCAAACAGTCATTACAGAACAGCTGCATGAAACTAGAGCTAGGTAACAGTTTAAAACCAAGCTTTTGCTCTCCAGTACATGCATTTACAAAAATGCATTTTTTATTCTCCTGCCTTATAAGTCTTATCCCAGGCCAGTGGAACAGTTTTATGCTACAACAAGGAGCTGCTTCTAATCTTGAAAATTACTAAGAAAATAAGCCCACCAAAACCACCCATCACCTGACTTACTGAGTACACTGATATCCACGAACTTCAGGCTTTGGCTGATGTTTCTTTATGTGTTTACTGAGTCCTGATGCCCTGTGGAAAGATTTTCCACAGATGGAGCAAAGATACTTGGATTCTCCTGGCAAAAACGAAACAAAATATGTTACCAAGCTAGGCCTCCATTTCTCTGGAGTGCTTTATGAGACAGGTTTTTAATCAATATATAATCTATCTTAAGTAATCAGGGCAGTACTACAAAGAGAAGTTGGTTTAATTACACACTGATGGAACTTTTAAGTGTATTTCCTACATGCTAATGTAATAATACACAAAGTGGGGGAGTAGCAACTCTAAATTACTTTATTTCATGTTTTTAAACATAGGTACATCACTGCAACTATAATTTAGTCAGGAAAGGTGAGCAGCCTAAAAAACTGCCCTCTTGCGTGAAAAAACCCACAACTGCCTGTGTTTATGTATTATGCAACTTCTTCAGCAACACAGCATTGCTTACAGATTATTGCTTATATCTTGCATTTGTGGAAAAACACTTTAAAATAAAAGTTTCTGTGCCATTTCATCAACACAGGAGTGATGACTACTAATATAAATTCCTTAATTTCAGGAACAAATTGTCCTGAGTATCTCTCTTGATTCTGCCCAACCCAGAAAACCAGAAACACAGACAACCTTTACACACTACAATTTTAAAACTCTGCTTGCATTACATGATTATATTGTAATCTTTCACATGCAAAGATCTTTCAAGACACCAGGCTTTATAAAATGTCAGTATTAGTACAGGATATCTTGTAAAATGTGTATGGAGATTCTGAGATTTAACTTAGCATGTTTTCCTCTAAAAGGACAGGCTCGAAGATTAAGTGCTCTAGAACATTCCAGCCTGTTGGCTATTTTTTGTTGAATTGACATTATAGAGGCATTAAATACGTACATAAAACCACAGGAACAGACCAACCACAATTCCCTGTTCTCGTATAGAACATTTGCATAATAACGATAAACTACGGTAAAACAGCCCCAGAAAATGACTACTTACGTATATCTCAGTTGCCTGACCAGAAAAAAAAGAACAAACTACCTCTTTAAACAGTTCCTTTGATACTGACGAATAATGTTAAAATTCAGCAGCATACAACAGCCAAGCAAAGGAGAAGGATTCCCTTTCTCATCGCTTACCTGTATGAATGCTCATGTGTTCCTGAAGACTTCTTTTTGTGACAAAAGACTTTTCACACAAGTCACACTTGAACTGTTTCTGTACTTCATGGAGAGCTAAGTGCATTTTTAATCCGTGCTTATACGTAAAGGTCTTTCCACAAACCTAAAAAAATCCGTATGTGGTAGAATAGGATAAATAAAACTTATTATGTAATAGGTGTTTAACTTCAAACAGAACAAAACCTCCTGTATTTCTTGGGAACTAGGATGGCCAAGCCTGTGATTTTGCACCAGTGACAGAACTGGTCGGTTAAAAAAAAAGAATAATTGAAGGAAGACATTCTTCTAGACACAAGAATATGAACTTACACAGCTCAAATTAATTCTAGTTTTCTCACTCTTGGACTGCAAGCAATTTCATCATGAATGTTACACTAGTTTTGCCTCTTGTGAAGTGACTAAGATTAACATAAATTTTAGGCAGAGCATCAATACCAAAATATTGGTAATAGAGAACATTACTAATCTGATTAGAGAGCAAAAGGACTTTACCTTGCATGCATGGGGTTTGACACCTGTATGTTTAAGCATATGTATTCTGAGAGAATAGAGCTTAGGCAGAGTTCTCCCACAAATGTCACACACAAATTCCCGCTTGGTTCTCCCTTTCACCGAGGACACGCCCGTCCCCTCGGCACCAGGAGCTGCAGCGGTGGCTTCCGTCTTCCGCGTGTGCCGCACCAGGTGGGCGCGCAGGGAGGCACCGTACTGGAATTCTTTCTTACACAACTGGGACAGAAAATATCACAACTTTACTTTGCATGTAACACTCAGAATTACTAAAAAAAAAAAGCACTCAAACGTTTTAAGTACAGTAATACGATTACTTAAATCTATAACCTGACTCCAACAGCCATTTTGTCTCAAGTTCATGAATAGTTGTAAACTTTTATTTTATGGCTACTGACAGAACCACTGATCACCTCCCAGTGAGACTAACTTCCAGTCTAATCTAAACACAAATTTACTGGTAGGGTTAAAAGCAAATCACTGTCTTGAGCAGCAAGTCACACACCACCGTCAGACCAAGTGGCTGCACCCCATTCTACCTCACCCCATCCAGATCACGGCTGTATCCAACTCTGAAATCCGTAAGGAAAATAAATATATGTACCAAAAAAAGGCAAGAAAAAAATCATTACTAATATCATTACTAAATTAATTTCAATAAAGAGGGAGGTTTACACACAAAAAAAGACAACTTACTGGGCATTTATATTCTTTAGACCTTTCATGTTTCAGTGTGTGCATTATAAGTGCATAGCGCCGCTGGAACACCATTCCACACTCAGTGCATTTGTGCTGAGCTTCCACTTCGTTATTTTCTGTGGTTTCTCTTTTGGGCTGTTTCATTTTTTTCCCTCTTTGTACCAGCTTCATGGCAACCTAAGTTGGAAAAACAGAACCTTGGAATGAATTTTACTGCACTGTACTCCATACATTGTCTGAAAGTTTCTATTAAAAGCTGATGTTTCTGTGTTACTGTAATACCTCTTAATTTTGCTCAGCTGACTTAGTTGCTAGAAAGCTACCTTGTTTCAGTTCACTACAAAACTACAGATCTCAGGGTGAGTGAAAAACCAGTCTTGTTTTAAAACAATAAACTTATTATGATGAGGTCACACAGTGACTTACCAGTTCAGGGAAAATGAACTCTTCAGCCCCAAGTAACTGCTTAAGTGACAGCTAAGGGATAGTTGCAGAAGAATCAGAGTACTGCCAGTCACGATTTCTATCAAGTTAAGAGCATTCCAGCTTTCCTAAGGACTTTTTTATCTAGGAATAAAGCACTAGTGGGTTTTTGTTAGGTGGTATTGGCAGTGCTACCTGGAGCCAATAATCTCATTTTCCTTTGTAGAAACTTGCTGCCAAATTTCAAGTGATCAGGTTGAAATGCCCTATATCAGGTGTGTCCCCTTGGGTTTCTGAGATCAAGGCAAGGGAAGGAAGTACAAGCATCCCCATTTCTTCATCCTGTTCTCCCAACAAGTGAGGTACCCAGCAGTTTTTGAAAACATGCCAGCCCTTCCATGCCTCTGAAAACCAAACTGAAACGCAACACAGAGAAAACTTTTTAATGCATTTTTAAAAATTTTCCTGTTGCTCTGAAAACTTATGCAAACTCGGGTAAATTGTGCAGCCACAAAATTAATTTTGTTCAGTAGATGATTAGCAAGAGCTAGGAAAATAATTAATTCCTACAAAGCACACCTCATCCCCAATATCTCCATGCCAGGTGCAAGTACTGTAATTTAAATCAGCAGCATTTTTCCTGCTATCTCTTTCCTGTTATTCTCCCAGCATCAAAACTGGGAATTCAGGAGAGTGTCTCCTTCCCAAAGCTTATATGACATCCCATGCCATCAGGGGAAGCTGAGGGATGCACGAGACAAAACACTAAAAGCTACAATGCAACTTAGGAAAGCAGAAACCTATTCCTGAGTCCAATCCCAAGCAATCATCTAAACCAATTTCTTTTTTCCGTAAGTCTGTGGAGCTCATCTGTCAAGGAGCTGGATTTAAAAACTGCAAAATAAATGAACAGGAACTATTCCTGAAGGTAAATATTCCCCCTCCCAAAACAGAACAAAACCTTGGCACTCTCCAACCAGCATAAAAAGATTGCTCAAGTATTTTGATTGTGCTAGTTTGAACATCTGGGCTTTGAGCTATCCATCTGTAAAAAGACACTAATGCTACAGTTTCTATCTACAAGGGTGTTGTAATGATAACAAATTATTCCCCTGTGTGTGGGACTGGCGGCTCTAGTACAAAAAACTCTCAGGACTCCTCTGGAAATTAACAGTTCTTCAGAAGACTTTGCCAACATGCAGTGAAGTGCACTCTGTCACAAACTAAATGCATAAATGCCCAGGGAGATGAATGTCAACTGTCCATAGGCACTGAAAGAGGAAAGGCTCTCAGAGGGAAAAGAGTAATAAGACTGTTTCATTAAACAAAAAAAAATTGTAATTGGAACTAGTTCAATTGCTACACATTTAGTATGTTCAAGTGCTAGAGTTTTTAACACCGGTACTCTTTGGATCTTTCTCTTAACTGACCCCAATCTGAAGGTAGCAGGACTGCATTATTGTGACTACATCTTAAGATCCACATAGGATGTCAAATTTTTCATTCCCAATGCTGTTTTCAAGTCTGAATAAATGTAGGATCTCACTTCTCTAACAGATAAATATATGTATCTATGACTGACATACACATGAGCTAGCCAAGAATTAAATTCACAGATCATTAAGAACTTTGGGGAGATGATACAACTTCTGTCCAACCATAACAAGCTGCAAGAAGATACTCGACCTAGGCTGTGGTCACTGAGCATTCTAAAGACCTTCAATACGGAACGAATACTGATGCCAAATCAATGCTTTTGGGGTTTTGTTTGCCCAACTGTCACAGCTTAGAAGTTACTTTGGTAACTACAGGTCTAATGACAGACAGAATACCTGCTGCACTGCAGATTTAGGATTTGTCTTTCTGTTCTGCAGTTTTTTTTCAATTCCTTTATGCAGTCTGATGTATCCCCCCTCACTGACTGAACGCTGGCGAAGCTTGCTTTTGTAAGTATCATCCTGGCTGGAAGCGAGGCTTTCCGGCTGGGAAATGGAGCTGTTCTGCTCGGTGCTTTTTTGCTTGAGTGTCTCTGAAGAGTCTCCTGAAGCAGAGTCCACATGTGCTTTATCACTTTCATTTTGAACTGTCTCAGTTTCCCTTTGATTCTGTGTGTCCATGGCTTCCACAGCTGATGGCTCAGTGCTGTGTCTGCTGTAGATGCTGTTTGAAATGTTCTCCACCAGCTGGATCTTGATGTAATTTTCAGCTGTTTCACACTGTTCCACAGGCTTGGAAGGATCACCCGCAGTGGCCTCCAGAGGCTCTGGGTGCAGGAGGTCAGGCTGGGGTGCTGCTGTCTCCTCTGTCCCAACAGAGGAAAGAGCTCCATTCACAGCTACTGGCACTTCACCGGCTGTGAGCTTAGGTTGCTCAGCACCACTCACAGGGTGCATCTCCACTTCAGCCTGCTCTGCTAGATTTTGTGTTGACTCTACTGTTTGAATATCTCCCTTCTGGTACACCGTAATTTGTTTTTCTTCCATCTGTTTGTGCACATTCTCACAGATTTCCAGGACCTCTGACATGAAGAGATGCCGAGCGAGCATGGCCACTTCCGCCATACTACAGAAGTCAAATGTTAATTCTGAAGTATAGGCAAATTCCAATAAAGGCAAGAAACTGGACTTGCAGAAACCTACCAGGAATAAAACAAGATATTAGAGCAAATACTGATGACCTGAAATTACAGCAAAATATCCCATGATGAATACAACAGTTCACCTTTGATACAGTTAAGTCTGAAATTTAGAGCAAAACACACTTGGAAATAACACTGGAGCCCTTCACTGGGACTCAACTGTCATTTACACTAAAGCTTCCTCCTCATGTAGTTTCTACGTGTAAGTAAGCGCAGACAACTTTTCCAATAACTAAGTAGAACTTAGGTAGTTCCCCAATAAAATTCTACGAGGAATATTTCAAGGTGCTGGGAGAGCCACAATACTTTTGGAGCAGATGAATTTAACTGAAGTCTTTCTGGACCTGCTGCATTCAGAAAGTACTCAGGTTTCAAGTAGCAAGTGATGCGGCAGAAAAATAAGACAAGAAAGTAGCTATTGAAAACAATAAAGATAGGGATAGATAGATAGATAGAACTGCTTAAATATAAGAACTTGGTATAATTTTCCACAGTTGCATAAATAATAAATATTTAATGTGGGGAACCTTCTGGACCATCCTATTAGAAGATTATTGTTCATGCAGAGACAGTTAATAAATGAGAAAGCAATGCAGAAGGCATATGTTCTGTACAGCATTCTTCATCAGTACAAAGCTATTTTTAGAACATTTATTTTAGAATTGTCTCCTATCTTTCATGTACCAGGTCTGAGAAATAAGCAGACATGTATGATTCTGCTCCACAGAACTAAGACGCAATTTAGCATTCATTAAGCTAAACAGCTCTCCAAGCAGCTTGTCAACATCCCTGCTTGATGTATTCAAGCATTTGATTTTGTTCCCTTTTTAACATTTGTGACTAATACAAGGAGGGAACATGCCTAAGCAAGGTAAAAATCCATCAAAAGCTTCTCAGATATTTTAAGATTAAATACCACAGTCCACGGAAAATCAGATTAGGCAAAATCAGAGTGATCACTTTTGCATTAAGATCCACACAAAATACTTTTAGATTAAAAGAGAGAAAAAAGCAATACAAAAAATTTGGTTGTCTTCAACACTCAAAAAAGACTGAATTAAGTACTGTACACCTTACTTAGGATATTATGATTTCTAGCTTTGAAACCCACAACAATTCACCTGACAGATCCACTACAGCTTCATGACTAGTGACAGCTCCCTTTTCAATGAAGAGCTCTCGGAAGTACTCGCTGTTGGCTGCCAAGACAGATTTGTGAGCTTTGTACTCCTCTCCTTCAATCAGCAAAGTCACATCACAGAACTGATTGGAAAGCCTCTGCTGATTCAGTTGGTTTAAGACTGACAGACAATGTTTGGAAGATGACTGCTTCACAAGGCCCTTACTGTCAACCTGTCATAAACAACATTATGAGAACTTCATTACATTTAGATTGTGCCTTTTTAAGCATTCACACTGAAACACAGAAAAGGATTATTTTCTGCAACCATACAATCAGTTCAAGCCTTTCTCTCTTTAAGTTTCACCCTCCCTCCAAACACAGTTAAAACAGACAACTGGAAAAACGGGAAGACACATTCAAACAGTTCTTTGACTGTATTTTTCTATGCTACAGTTTGAAACAGTTTCCAAATTTGAGTGTCTTTACATGCGAGCCTGCAGTTATGAACATGAATTTTATATATCAATATAGCATCCTTTGTTAAGGAACCAGATACAGAGTCCGTAAGAACCTTGTATGCGATTTTTTACCACTGGCAATTTTGCCATTCATTTTATCTTAGATTCTACATGCATAATATGCAGGGCGATTTTATTTCCCAACAATGATGTACCATAATTAATTTCATCACGTGTATACCAGTAACCCATTTCCACATATTCAATATCTTTGACAAAATTTATATTGTCTTATAGTAATAAGATTATGGCAACAATGGAAAATAAGTACATGACCAAGAATGCAGTAACAGACAATGCAAATCCATTCAGATGTAAACAATGGTACTCACAAACACAAGCTCGTGCTTTGCTATTGGCTTCTTCTTCACAGGCTTTGGGGATGCAGCTGGGATTGATGCTGTGTTACTCAATTCATCATCTGTTTCATTACTGTCTTCATGAGATTTTGCATCCAGTCCTAGCTCCTCCAGCATTTCAGAAGGATCTGAGAGAGATCTAGAGCGATCTAGCTTTTCCTGGCACTTGCTGCATTCCTTAATGTAATCTTTAACCTGCTTAAGAATACCTAAGAAAAATTAATGAAGCTTGATTAGGCTTCTAATCTTAATTCAATTTACCTTAAACACATAACTAAGTATGTAGGTGATTAGCAAAACATTGATAATTAATAATCAAAAATATCACATACTAACCAAGAAAAATGAAGTCAGTCACCTACACTTTACCTCTCTGACTTATTATTACCAATTCTGATTCTCTCACACCATTTGCATGATATTGTGTGTCACTACTGGTAATTTGAGATAGAATATTTAGAATGTTACTACATCAAGCAAACTCTCCTAGAAAGATTTTTAAGGCTAGAAAAAAATTATAGTATTTAGACATTTAGCCTAATAATCCCAAGGTAATGAAAGCTGTAACATAATCCTGCATTTAGCCCACACAAATGGCTTGTTCTTACTGAAGAGGACGACAATTGGAAGGCTCACTTAAGAGCTTTTAGAAAATTGGGATCAGCTGTGTTATATGCAATGACACTGACATGTATTATTAACACTGATTTAAATCAATTGCTTATGATTTTGAAATTTAAATAAATCAATTTCCCACCAGTACTTTAACCAGTGTAACCAAATACAAATGACAGGACCTGAGGAAATTGCCTGAATTTGTGTCAGGGGAGGTTTAGGCTGGATATCAGGAAAAAGTTCTTCCCCCAGAGGGTTGTTGGGCACTGAAACAGGCTCCCCAGGGAAGTGGGCACAGCATCAAGCCTGCCAGAGTTCAAGAAGCCTTTGGACAAGGCTCTCGGGGAATGACTCTTGTTACTCTGGGGATGTCCTGTGCAGGGCCAGGAGATGTATTCAGTGATCCTTGTGGGTCCCCTTCCAACTCAGCACATTCTGTGATTCTGTAAATCATTTTAGATACTTAAGAGGTTCTAAGCCCAGGGTCCTCTTCTAGATACCAAGGCATTTTCCATGCATGGCTTTCAATCCAAATCCATTGTCTTCACTAGGACAATATAAAAGCATACATAGCAGCTGGGCCTCTATGGTTCAATATCCAGCACAGCTCAAAAGCTTCACTGACACAGATTTGCTTGCTCACACCTTCTCAGAGCATGACATGCACGATCAATACATACATATCTCTGTAAGGATCAGGAAAACACAGACTTAAGGCAACCTAAGACATTCATGCCCATTTCAACATTTGAACATTTCCCTGATTTCATCTGAAATCAGACAGGAGGTCTCTGGCCTTCAAATCACATCTCTAACACCCTTCCTGGCCTCTGAGCCATTCTCCAGCCCATTGCCTTGCAGTTACAGAACAGATACACCCCAGGCTGATGCCCATCTCAGGATGACAAACTGGGCCAAAGCTGCTGTCCACTAGCAGCCAAAAAGTACTGTAATGGCAGGGAAAACACTGTTTTAAAGGAGACGCAGATAAGCAACATAATGCTTGGACTGAAAGCATGCAATGAATTTTAGTATTCTCAGTGCAAGAGAAGTAAGAGAATATAGGGTGTGCAAACAAAGGTGACCAGTAAGATCAAAAGAATACAGAATGCCCTCTCCTGACAAACAGAAGCTACACTGAGGCCCATGGAGGAAGTTTCCAGCACAGGATGAGAGTAGATGCCAGAACAGTCCAATGCTGGGCAGACAATGAGAATGCAGACAAAGACAAGGAAACCACCATCCAGAATGGATATATCAGCTTTGAGATGCCAAATCCTTTCTCACATGAAAGGATCTTCAAGTCAGTGCGATCTGGACTGGAGGGACGGGCTAGAGCAAAACCCCTCCACCTGAAAATAAAGAAAACTAAAGCTGAAATGACAGACTTGCTGATGGATGAAGAAAGCAGAACAAGAGAAGCAATACAGACACACACTGGGCCCACGGCAAGTGAAAAGCAGGCTATTTGTTTAATGGATACCTAGGAATAAGAGTAGAACACCAAATCCAAAGGAAACAAGGTATCGAGCCATTCCCTCAGCCAAAAGAAGGTCCCAACTGGGAATTATGGCTGTCCATGCAGCACTATTTGTAACAGCTGTGATATAACCCAGGACCCAGCTGAGAATTAAGTCTGGCCTTTTCAGCTTCTCCTTGCAAGAAAGGGACAAATGTAACAATGAATGCCAGGACTGCCAACCACCACTGGCAGCTGTAGTACTTAAACACGAACACCACCATCACACGCACGGATGAAGTCCAAAGCTAACCCGGGTCACGTGGAACGGATTATTACCCTATACCAAGGGCACAGTTGAAATGTCACTGTCTTAAGGAGGCTGGTGTGCAAGACCTGGAGGGGACAGCTGTACTCCGTGTTTCCATATATTCAAGGTACCACTACCAGGTAAGAAGCCCTGGACAATTTGCTGACCAAGGTGTACTGTGCAGAGAGAGCCCTGCCTCTCGGGGTGTGACACAACGTCACTGTCCACAGACCACGTGCTTCGAGGTGGCGTTTAAAGGCACTGGTCACTCAGCAAGCGACAGTCCCCTCCTGGTCCCACCAGGGAGGGCACACGGACATCCCTTCCGTACAAGGGAGACAGGGAACTCCTGGAGCAGGTCCAGCGGAGGGCAACAAAAATGATTAAGGGACTGAATCATCTTTTTTACAACGAAAGGCTGAGAGAACTGCGCCTGGTCAGCCTTGAGATGAGACGACTGAGAGGGGATCACATTTATGTGTATAAATATCTAAAGAGAGGGTGTCAGGAGGATCAAGCAAAGTCCCCGTGGTGCCAAGCACTGAGACAAGAGGCAACGAGCAGAAAGTGATGCACAGCAAGTTCCACGTGAACACGAGGAAAAATTGTAAAGGTGACCGTGTACTGGTACAGGCTGCCCAGACAGGTTGTGGAGTCTCCATCGGTGGAGATATTCAAGAACCGTCTAGACGCAGTCCTGTGCCATGTGCTCCGCGATAACCCTGCCTGAGGACAGAGGCTGGAGCAGATGACCCACTGCGGTCCCGTCCAGCCGGGATTCCGTGGCTCCGTGCCCCAGCGCCGCAGCAGCTGCAGCCCCAGCTCCGCAGCCGCGCCGTGCCCCGGCTGCCGCCCCCGCCCGCGGCGCTCACCTCTCCACCAGTACTTCTGCGAGAGCCCCTGCCAGGTCTGCAGGCGGGTGCGGTGCGCGCCGTCGGGCGCCAGGTGCGCGGCGCGGATGAGGCGGGCGCGGCGCTCGGCCTGCAGCACCACCTCCAGCTCGGCGAAGCGCTGCTGGTCGCGCTGCCGCCGCTGGTAGTACAGGGTGCCGCCGCGCACCACGTAGCAGGCGGCGGCCTTGCGGATCTTCCGCTTGGCGTTGCCCTCCGTGCCCGGCGCGTACGGCTCCCGCTCGTTGGTCAGGTACCGCAGGATGGCCAGGTAGCTCTCCTCGCTGGACATGGCGCGGCGAGGGCACGGGGGCCGCCCCCGCGCCCTCAGAGCCGCGCCGGGGCTGCGGAGGAGCCTCCCGAGATAAGGGAAGGAGGGTCGGGACCGGCCCCGGCCCGGCGGGAGCCGCGCCCGGGGGGGAACTGGAGTGTCGCGGCCCGCGGCGGCAGGAGGGAGGGAGAAGCTCGGGCAGCAGCGGCGGCGGAAAGACAAAATGGCTGCTGCACAAGCGGAAGTGACGTCGGAGCCGCGCGCGCGCAGGAGGGGCCGGGAAGGGGCGGGTGCGCGGGGAAGGCACCCGGGGGAACGGGTCCGCCATCTTGGAACCGGGCAAAGGAGAGGCCGGGCGGAAGGCCCGGGCGGCCATCTTGGAGCCGGGCAAAACCTGCGGCGGGGGCGCGGTCATGGCGGCGGGAGCCGGGAACGCTCCCGGGTAAGTCCTTGCGCAGCCCTGGCTCCGAAACGAGCGGCTTCTGCTCCAGCACCGCCTCGGGGGCAAGAGCCGCGAGCAGACTGGCAGGGTCATTCGTGCCGACCAGGAGCAGCACCAGCGCGGGCGGGGCGGCGCCGCAGCCACGCCTCGGGGCGCTCAGTGCGCGCTGTTTTATTTGTAAGAGGCAAGAAAGAAAATCCTGTAGCTGTCAACTGCGCGTTTTACTCGTCGGAGCTCTGCGCTGGTGCTTACCCGTGACAGAGACATGAGAGGCAGGAAGCGCGGGCTGAGGCGCCCAGGCAAAGCGCAGCAGCAGCGACCCTTCCCCCTGTGCTCGGTACCTGCAGGACGCACCCGGAGCACAGTGATCCCCAAACACAGAGATTCTGACCAGATGGAGCGAGACTGGCCAAAGGCGCTATTTATATAGAAAAAAGGGTTCTGTGTTTAGTTTTTTGGTTTATTTTATTTTATTTTAACAATGGCAGGGGTCGAAGCTGGAACAGCTTGCCCTCGGAGGTTGTGGAATCTCTGTCCTTGGAGCTGCGTTCAAGACTAAGCTGGATACTAAGCAATCTGATCTAAACAGACACGATATGAAGGAGTTGGACTGATGTCCTCTCGAGATCCTTTTTACCTAAATTATTTTGTGGGTCTGTGACACATCTAGGTACTCCATTTTTTATTATAAATACTTGATAGAGGATCGATTACACTGCATTAGGTAAACACATTAATAATGGGCTTATATTATTTCCATGTTAATTCGTTCTATTACATCCATGTTTGAGTTGAATAACGTGCTGTAACACCAGGTTAAGGCCCTGCTCTGAACAGCCTGCTTCACTCGATGCATAGCTTGTGAGAGGAGTAACTTGATGGGCTATTATTCTTTACTCCTTCTCCCCGTATCAGTCAGAACTCAGAAATAAACATCAAGGAAGAGTAATCATGAAGCACTTCTGTACACCACTGCAGTGACACGAGGCAGCCAAAGCCTGCAAACTTCAAAGCATTAACAAATACTAACTTATTAATTAGTCATATCTGCCAATCAATTTCTATATATATCATTAATGGTATTTCAAGTAGATGGTAAAAGTTCATCATGTTTCAGCTTCTTAGCTGAAAGCATTCACAAGGACACATTCAGGGTACCAGGTGCTTTCTACAAGACACTGATGTGATTTATAAAATCACCACTAGCACAGGTAATTTTCAGCGATGTTTTCAGCTTTCAGTTTTAAATTACTAAAAATTCCTTTCCCTGCTAACTACAGGCAATTTTTCTTCCTCTTTCCCCCTCCAGTTTCTGGCTCCTTCACTTTCAAGTGTGTTAACCAGTTTAAAAGCCTTCAATTTCATTCTAAACATGAGTAGCCCCTATGGGGTTTTCTAAATAGGAAAAAGCAGAATTGTCTGGAAGATCATGGTGCAAATTCCATTAACATAATCAAGATAGACCTTTTTTAAATGGGTTGCAGCCTTCATCCAGACCCATATGTATTTTATTAAAACCCAAACAAGGTATAACTCAAAGTGTAGCCCATAACCCACAGTGCCCACTACAGCCATCGTTTTTGAAGCCCAAAGGACTGCAGGAAGTCAAACTGTGAGAACACAGCTGCCTTCTTGACTGGTGTAGTGAGGTAACAAACCAAGCCCTAAAAGCTAACAGGCATCAAGATGTGGCATCAACAGACAACTAACTGATCCAGAAAATAGTGAAGGTTCAGTTTCTGTTTTGGTTCTAGTAAGTCAGGACTTTGCTTTGCCAAGGCTATTGCTGTCCAGCAAAACTGTGGCAAAGTTTGGGGATGCTGTCTGCACAGTACAGTTACTTAGGCAGACAGAGGAATTCCCACGAGGAATTTCAATCCCTCTAGTGGTGGGAGGGTGGAAAATTATTAAGGGAACCCGTATCTGCCTTCAGCAAGTTAAATATGAAGCTAAATGAAGTTTGACTGTGTACCATCAGCTGCATTTGAAAGCCATTCAATCTTCAGAGGCATCCTTTTCCTGACAACAACTTCCAGCAATTCATCATTTTGTAACTTCCCAACCCAGAAGTTGCATCTCAGCCTTTGTGTCTAAGAGTCATGCAGTCTGTGAAACCATCCATTCCCTTTTTTAAGCTTTTCCTTTTTTGATTCTCTGTATCTTGCTACATGTATTCCATAACACAGGACCTTTGTAAGTGACTTACAGATGGTATTGCTTCACACTCCCTTTAGCTTGTGTCTTTGAGCTTAGAAACCTCTTTTTATGTCATGTCAGAGATGCAAAGTAAACTTAGGTGCTGTTCTGTCCTTCAGGCAAGAACACTCCTCAAACATCAGCTCCATCTTCCCTGCTACCTTAGCCACCCAGTGAGGAGTGGGGAAACGTGTGCTAATACAGCTGATTGCCTAAGAAACCAAGTGTTTTATGGCAGGAAGACGCTTTTCAGTCTGCAAAACCCAGACATGGTTATTTCACAGATTCATTCCCTTCAGTATATCTCACACAGTTGAGCAGAGCATGGCACAAGTAATGGAATTCCATCAGATGTTTATTCAGAGTGACCAACAGTTTGGCAAGTTAGCGCTTTCCACCAACACGTGGAGCAGAAACCTTGACTGGTTTCACAATCTTCTGCTTAGGTGCTGCCTTTGTAGGGGCCTGTAGAGAAATAATGATGTATCAGTGAAAAGAAGCTGTTTATCTGCAGTCTTAGATGTGTCCCTGTATACACTCTTGACAGAAATCAGATCAGATCAGACTAGAATTACAATCTGTAATACTGGGATCATGTTGACAGATGTTTACACACAGTAAGCCACCCTATGGTATTCATAAGTGATAATGAAACACTAGCATTCATCAATACATTGTTACCAAGTTTCTAGATAGCAAAGATGTACATCCAGACAAGTTTTTATCTATTAAGTATCTCTGACATTAGGTCAGAAAGTTGTTTTACTGTAATATTTACTTACTCTGTAAAAAAGATTCATTCTATGTTTGGGTATGCTTAACTTCAGTACAAAAGTCTAGTTGAGGAACTTTCACATCAAAAAGTTACGGAACTGCTTCCTCAGAACAGAAATGGGAATTTCCAATAAAGTGCCACAGCAGAATGTTGTGTGTTGTGTTACAACATCGTGTATTCCATTTTCTAGTTTCTATTTTGCCTATTCCATCTCACCTTTGCAGCAGAAACAGCTGTTTTCTTGGTTGCCTGCTTAGCCTTCTTGGCTTCCTTTGCAGCCCTGTTAATTCACAGAAAAAGAGGAGGTTATCTGTGTCTGCCATTCACTCTTTCCTTGTCTCAGCACTGTAAGAGCTTCTCAAGATCAGGAATGGAATGTATTACTGCAGATTTCTCCTCTCTATTCACTACCCCCTGAGATTTCTACAGAGACAGCAGAACTGTGTGTGACAAAAATACAATGGAAGAGTGCAAGAAGAGACCCTTCTCTGCTGCTGCTACCTCTTGCCAAGATTACTCAGTATTACATACAAATACACAGATTAAAAGCAAACAAAAAACCCCACAAAAAAATCTTATAAAACACGGAGCTCACCTAGAGTTTAAGCTTTGTTATGGAAAGTATTGTAATCTTTGAAAAGCTTGGGATAGCTCCACTGATCTCCAATTTCTCACCTAATAGCTTGTTCCCTCTGTGCCTTTCGTACTTCGGGCTTCTGGTTTCGCTTGGCCATAATCTCAGCTAGAGAGGCACCAGTGATGGCTCTCTGAAACTTCACAGCACGGCGCGTGCGCTTCTTTTGGACCTCTTCCTAAGAGGGCAGGAGACAAACACAGACAATTAGCATCACAAGACATTAAATAGATAGCTAAAGACAATTGGAGAAACAAGCTGCTATTGAGATTGAAGCTATTTAGAACTGTACACTGAAGCAGCATTTTACTCCTCATTTTAGAGAATCCTTTTGTTGGGTACTGAGAAGTGCTGCCCTACCTCCATACGGCCCCTTCTCCAGCCACATCCTGTACTTTTCATAGTGTGTTATTACCAACAATCCTTGTTTGGCTCCCCAGCTATCAGTGTTGGAGACACACACGTTAGTCCCTAAATCTTCTAGGCTTCTACAGCAAAGTATGAAAAAAATTATTCTGAAAGTTTGTCAGAAGCTCAGCCATCTGTAACTCCCAGAAGAAAAAAGGGGGGAAGGATAAACCTTTGGTGTTACCTTTTGAAAGGAAGACACTCCACACCTATTTAAGTGGATCAGGTGCTGGGGAGAAGTGTAAAGCCATCATGCATTAACTTTCTTTCTTCAACCAAACTGGCAAGAACACTGACTTACTGCACTGATGTCAGCCTTCTCAAAGCTCTTCTGCTGTGCCAGTTTAAACAAGAGCACTGGAGATACCTCATGCTACATGCCTTTGTGATTTATCCTTTTCATGCAACGACAGCTACATAGGAAAAGACCTCCTGCTACGCTAGAGCTCAAAGTTTTCAAGGAGAGTATATTAAGATTGTCATCCCTGCCCCCCTAACCCCAAAATCAGTTCCCTATGCTGTCACCATCCAGGAAATTTACAAGACCAAACTTTTAGGAAGTCTGCATATTCAACAGCATTACCCACCTTCCCTAAAACTAATTTTTAAAAACATATGCCATCCTCCAATTATGAAGATCTACTGAACCTACTGTGGCTGTGCGCAGTCCCTTAAAGAAGTGCTACAACACAAATACAATGGTTTTGTTGAAGTGGTGTGTAAACCTACACAACTGCGCTCACATTTTCACCATTACTGACCAGTCTTCATCCTTGTGACCTGGGTCATGCTTCTGCTGAACACTGGCACGTTTAAGTGACCTCTAAGAGACCAGTGACCCCATTTTTTGGTTACTAACTTAGAGTGCCATTAGCTGGTATGTACTTACTGACTGCCCCTTCTTGTGCTTACGCCTATACAGAACAGTCCAGTTGATCTGACGGGGGTTTCTCTTGGAAAGGAATGCAGACTCACATTTTGCATTCAAGAACTGAAAAACCTGGGAAGGCAAAGTGTTTAGTGTAAGCTTTGTTTCCATGAAAGACATTATCACAGTTTGCATTAAGTATTCTTTGAGTCAGTGTTTTTCAACATTGATGCTTGTGGAGTTCTTAAACACAGCTCAGACTATTAAAAATTTTAGAAGATAATTCAAGAAATCTAGTTTTGCATTTTGTTACATTGGTCAAACTGATGTCTTACAAGGCATTCTGAAGCAGCTTTATTTTTCTGAAAAAGTCCAAATTACCACTTGCATCCAGTGCTGCTGTGTATTTCAGGCACAGCATGAACAGCTGTGTCCAGCATCATTCTTTCCAAGTGTCTGTCCTCAAGCAACAATGTACTTCCTGTATGTGGGAGTGACTCAAAACTTGGCCTAGGGAACACAGGGAGACCAATGCTCCACCCGATTCCTTCTTGCCTACTGACACTAACCTGCTTGTCTAAAACAACAGGCAGAATGAGCAAGTTAGTTTGTTATTAGCTATGTAATTCAATTTAAAGTACAGCCTAATTCCCAAGAGTGCTCACAGGGATTCAACCATTCTATCTCCTAGTCATTTTGCAGGAGATTCCGTAGAGCAAGATCACGGTACTGGGATACTCAAAAGCCAAGCCCTCCTTTTGCAGGCAGGGACGGTCCTGTCTTCATGTGACATGATAGCTTGAAAAGGCTCTCCACCCTATTTTACCCCAAGATTTCTACTCAAAATAATTTGAAAGACCAGCTGTCGGCTCCAGCGAATCTCAGCATTAGATGCAGAATGTCTAAGCAGCATTTGCTACACAACTTTGGTACTTTACACCTGCTGCTCTAAGACTCCCTTTGCAAACCGCACCCTAAAACCCAACCCCAAGTTACAGCACGGCACGGATCTCCAGCGGAGCAGCTCCGACAGCAGCCACGGCACCTGGACACCGATGCTGTTCTCACACGGCTCAATACGAGAAAAGCCACATCAACACTACCGCGGTCTCCGGACAAATGCGCGGCCTCCGCTCCCCGCACACCGCCCGGCC
>VZTD01000172.1:784189-804146 GCA_013397725.1 Rhagologus leucostigma
TTTTTCTCCTTTTTATTCTAAGGCTCGGTAGTCAACTGCTCAGGTCAAGGATTGCAAAAACTCGGTCCAACCTTGCCCTGTGATGCTGATACTCAGACTCTGATTCTGGACAAAAACCAGATAATTAAATTGGAACACCTGGAGAAATGCAGGAATCTCATGCAGGTCAGTGTTCCTTGATTTGAAATTTTTATCAGATAATGGTGCTATAATGTTAGCGTCTTCTGCCTGAAGGACGTATTATGTAATTGAAGTGAGCTAGCAGTTACTGTCTTCAGAGGAAAGTAAATGGTGGCTAACTAAAGTAGAAAGCTTTGTTTTCGGTGGAGGTCTGCAGTTGTTAGTGGAGGAGGCTGTTTTGTGAATTACCCAGGTAACCAAAAATGAGCTAAATAAATCCTAATGTGGGAGGGGCATCATAACACTTAGAAAAGTACTGATAACTCAAATTTTGATACTTCTTAGCTTTTGACTACTTGAGCTTTGTAACCTTAAAAATAACTTTGTATTACCACTGGAAGTCTATCCTCTGGATAGACTGGAAGCTGCCTGATAACTTCTACAGACAAACTACACTGAGTTGGCAGAGGTGGGGTTTGTTGCTACAACAAACCTTCACCACGCTGCTAGCTTGGCGATCCTATTACTGAAGTGTATGTCTAATCAGGATTTAGCCTTTAAAAAGTTTGTGGTTTACAGTCCTGTTAGCACAGGACCTGTTTGAGAACTGTATGAAATATGTTTGTCCTCTGCCTTATTGACAGGAAGTGCAGTTTTACACCAGGAATGGGCAACAATTTGCACAATCAGTTGGCAGTTCTGATATTAAAACCTTATTTTCGTATGACACAATTGCTCATTTTTTTCCTTTATTTAGCTATTGCTAGGAGAATTTCCTCTTAAGTTTGTGGAGTGAGTTGTGAAGACTTATGTTCTTTGATCAGTAATTTATTTCCTGGTTCTTGCAGGTTTTTTGTCTGTGTTACTTACTTGAAAATGAAATATGTAGATTGAACAAGTATCTGTTGGAGTAGATTTTTAATTACCAAAAGTAAAAGCTTTTTCTGTCTGTGTAGTTAAAACTGTTTATTTCGTGTGTTCATCTGCAGCTCTCTGTAGCCAACAATCGTTTGGTGCGAATGATGGGTGTAGCAAAACTGACCAAGCTCCGAGTGCTCAACTTGCCTCATAATAGTATTGGGTATGTGGAAGGGCTGAAGGATTTGGTGCACCTGGAATGGCTGAATTTGGCAGGAAATAATCTTAAGGTAAAGTGTTTAGTCTGTTGCATTTACCAGGATCTTGTGTTATAGAAACTTGGAAAGTGCTGCAAAGAAATCTGAATATGTTTTGATTGGAACAACAATGTTAATGTTTTGTGTCTACTGGCTTATCAAATAGAAGAGGGAAGCTTTTGGAGTAGAGTTGTCTAGGAAAAAATAAAAGGTTTGATATAAAAATGAAATGAGAATAAGGAAATAGTCTCCAAAATAGGAAAAAGAATTATTATCTTTAAAATACAACTGTATTAAAACGTGGTTTTTATTTTGGCTTACTTAGCTGATGAGTTTTTAGCTTTCAAAATATGGTTTTATTTAGTGGCTAAAAAAGACTTACTGTGAGTAACTGACTTCTTTATTTTTGTAGGTCATTGAACAAATCAATTCCTGTCTGTCTCTTCAGCATCTTGATCTGTCAGACAACAACATAGCTCAATTAAGCGATCTCTCCAAGCTTACCTCGTTGAAGGTAGATGTTATTCTATCTCTGTTTTTATTGCATTCTTTACATAAAGAAATTTGCTTTGAAAATTTCTGCCTTTAGACATTCATTATTTAAACACTAGCTCTTAGAGCATTTTAATTAATTAACTGTAATTTCTAGAGGGAAGCGTGTAAGAATTCTCTTCCTTGTTTCCAAGTTGCAGGAACTGAGGCAGTGATTTTTCTATAACCGCTCTAATGATTTTGATAAAGATATGATGGTGATATCTTCTGCATAGCTCTTTGTTCTCTTATCTCCTATCATGAATCAAGACAAAACATACAGTTAACTCTTCTGGCATGCACACTGTAGAGAAAAGTGTTTCCAAATGCATTTTTTTGGTAACTGTGACCAGAAAACCTTAATTATAGTTCTTTTGCATGTATTTTTGTCTGGTGATGCCTGAAAAAGAAGTCTGAGGGTTTTGATCAAACATTCATTTCATCACTGTATTTTTATTTTATAGACCCTATTGCTACATGGAAATATTATAACTTCACTTCGCACAGCCCCTGTTTGCCTACCTCAGAGTTTGACTGTTTTTTCTTTGGCAGAAAATGAAATCAGAGACTTAAATGAGGTAAAGTATAGAAGATAGATCACCTTGTCTTTAGGTAGACTGAAAGAAGGAAGTTGAACAATTTTTTTGAGGTTGTAACTGAAAATGGGCTCTCTTCTTTGAAACAACCCAACTTCTAATAGTTTAATTGTTTATATATAATAACCATGTTTGCATTAGCTGCCTGAGCTAGGTGATATCTTTTAAAATTTAGTCTGGAAAAAAACTTTGCCTTTTTTCTGTTATGTTTTTATATTATTCAAGGATGTTACTTTCAGGCCTAAATTCATATCTGTTGTGGTTGTCTGAAAGTTGAAAGCTGAGCTGATTAACTGCTGCAGAGAGCTTCTGCAGTTGCTGTGTTAGAACAGAGGTTTGAATTGCACTTGTTGCCACTGACCTATTTTTCAAACACTGTGTCAGAGAAGCAAATAATCTGCCTGTGACTTTTGTCTTTATTGTTTTGTTTATTTTAAGTAGCGGCCAAAACTCTTGGATGGGATTTCATGTTGGAAGAAAATTTTTTGGCAATAATTTCTCTTCAAAACAGGACAGTGTTTCTCCAGGTTTTTGGCTTGCCCTTTTTGTTTGTTTGTTTTCAAAATCCAACACCTGTTGCAGTCAACTGGAATCATAAAAGTTTTATACCTTTCTATACGTAAAGCCCCATTCCCAAATTTTAAGACAAGGTAATATTTTCCAAGGACTAATAACACTTAGAGAAGGATCAATGGGAAATGGCAGTAGTTGATAGAAGGTCCTTTGTAGTCCTTTGTATTCAAAAATCGAATGTGATTTTTGATTTACTTGTCATTCTGTTGTTTTGCATGAGCTGTCCAGCTGTATCTAGGAGAAATGTGTTGTGTTCTGTTCAGTTAACAAATGTATCTTGTTTTCCCGAGGTTTCTTTCCTGGCCCCTCTTCGCCAGTTGGAACAGCTGTCAGTTATGAACAATCCTTGTGTGATGGCCACACCTTCTGTCCCTGGCTTTGACTACAGGCCTTATATTGTCAGCTGGTGTCTGAACCTTAAAGTTCTTGATGGATATGTGATTTCTCAGAAGGAAAGGTGACATAATAGTATTATTAAATCTCTAAAATTATTAAATGAAGTTTGGCTAAGCTAAAATTGCTTTAGCTAAATTTTTCATCTGTTACACTGGAATTATGTAGGATCACCACCTTGTTTAGATAGAGGTATGAAATTAAGCTTTTGTTTTGTTGCTCAACTCCCAGAAGTACTTCTACGAAGCAAAACTGTGGTAGGAATTCATCAGTGGTCTGTTACCCTTTACAGCCTCTTTGACTTTGCAGAATGTGACAATCAGCAGGTGTGGAACCTGTTGTCTTGGGGGAAGCTCAAATGTGCCCTTATATAAAGAGCATGATTTGCATGTGCTTTTCTAGATTTTGCCTTTTTTTTGTTATCAATTAGTTAAATATTGTTTTGGTCAAATCATTGTTACTGTATCATTGTGGTCATTATATCACTATGATAGCTGCGTGACAAAGTTCTTGACATCAGAACAGTCCAAGCATGAGTATTATCCAGTATAAACATATTCTAGTCCAGGACATGAACGTATTCTAGGATATTAATGTCCTTTTCTCCCTGTTACTAAAATAAAAAGGTGCCCTTTTTTTGGTCAAAGGTAAACCAATTTTATTTCTGTTTCACCATGTTATGGCTTTCCTGAAAAATTGCCTGTTAAAATTGAAGACTTTTTTTCATGACTAATGGGGTGTTCTGTATTAACTGTATACATACACATAGATGTATGATATTAAATATTCTCAGACTGAAGTGCATTTAATTCAAAAACAGACTTCCATTGTTGAATACTTTTAGCAAGATTTGCTCCCTGTGTCTATTTTGCATCTTCTCTGTTTCTGTGAAAGCTTTGCTGATAAGATCATTGACACAAATGTGTTTTCAGTGCTCAGTGATTACACACAAAGCAGAGACTGCACAGTTTTGGACAAGTGGGGGGTTTTTTTGTTTGTTTCATCGATGCTTAAGTGAAGGAATACTTTATTCATTGTTCTGGTAATGACATTCCCAGCTCCTCTGGACACTGCACATATTCTAAGTTTTGCTTAGATTTGTGGATTAGCTCTTGGGTACCCACTAGAAGAACAGTAGGGAAGACAGAGTAACCGCTTTTATGCCATTCATTAAAGGTGACCATTTTGTCCCTTCCTAACAGTTTGAAAGCAGAATGGCTCTACAGTCAAGGGAAAGGAAGGTCATATCGACCTGGGCAGCATGTTCAGCTAGTTCAGTACTTGGCTACTGTTTGTCCTCTCGTATCTTCATATGGACTCCAGACTGAAGAAGATGCCAAACTGGAGAAAATACTGAGTAAGCAAAGGTGAGAACTTAGTTTCTTTGTTAGAGAATGTAATTGAGAACATAATTATGTATCTCACGTGTTACATGTAGTAAGATTTCATTTTAAGTATTTCAAAGCAACAGTGGGGGCTGGAGATGCAAAGTGTAATGGAGGTACAGGATGTGTCCTAGATGGGAATGAGAGGCAAGGCAGCAGCAGCGGGAGTGTTTTCCTGCTTTCTGGGCCATCTAGGGGAAAATTCTTTATATTTTTCAGTCTCTGCTTTGTAGGACTCTGAAGGTAATTTGTGTTAGAACTGTGATTAAAATAAACAAACTATGTACTGGGATTTTTTTTGCCACAGAAAAAATGGTGAAAATTTCAAAAAGGAGCTTTGCTTAACTTTCGTTCTAACTGTAAATGAGATACACTGTACTTGTAAATTGTGATACACTGGTGTATTAGCCACTTTTTTATTGCTGGCATGTTCTTTCTTGGTTTTAGAGTTAAGGTTGTCCTTTGAGGGACACTGTTCCCAGTGATACATTTGTCCATCTGTATCTGGCATCTGAGGTCTGTCAGTAGAGGCCTCTGGAGAGCCTGCTGGTTCTGCCAGCAGTAGGTGCTTTCCTAAGATCTGTGCAAATAGATGAGTAGAGTTATCATGGTGCATTTTTCATCTGTGTAAAGGTGAACTAATTTTGGTTAGAAGCCAGAAGATGTAGCAATACAGGTTGTTCTGTTCCCCAGGACCTACTGACAAACTTTTTTTTTGCAGAAAGATAGAGCAGAAAATTCAGCTCCCAGGAGCAGGCTACCTAAGTGGCATAGTGTGGTTAAAAAGTTGAGCAACAAAGGGGATGTGGTTAGCAGAAGGGTATCTTCTCAAAAGGGCCAGAAACTTGGGAGTATCTGGAAGGAGTTACTGCACACTTTACAAGTGTGGATTGGTCTCCAGGAGGAAATTATAGAAATGCTGTAGCTGGGTGCAGTCAGAGCATCTTGACCTTGGAATCTCTAGCTAAGTGCTCTGGCATTCGCATCATGTTTCTGGGGAAAATTCAGGAAGTTGGTCTGCTAAATATGACTCTTTGAAAATTAAAAAAACCCTCAACAACCAAGCCAAAAAAGCCCTATCAAAAAAGCAGTCCCCCCAAATCCTCACCCATATATATGCACATGCATATATGATTTATAGGACAGTTTGACTTTGACCTCTGCCTCATGATCTTCTAATTTACCTGGGCTGAAACAACTGTGCGTTCTCTGGGTTTTAAAGGATGATTTTGTTTGTGGCAATATTTGTCGATTTGTTCTAGGATTTTGGGCCTTTAGTAACAGGAACACCTATTCCTTGATTCACTCACTTTCAGATATAAAAGATACTCTCATCATTCCTTAAACTCATCTATACCTACACTCATAATGTATTCCACATTAGACACTTAAAATATCTGCATGCCTTCCTTGTGTTGTAGAAATGCCTCATGGTTTTCAGTCTGTAGTCAGAATTGCATGTTAGGCTTTTTCTCTTTTTTTTCTTTTTCTTTTTTTTTTTTTTTTTGGTACGTGTTGTGAAGAAAGAGGGGCAGGAGGAAGGGGAGCAGGAAAAGACTGCAATCCCCTGCTTTGTGAGTAGTCCTGTTAGTGTCTTGTAGGTATAGGAGTCTGCATAACTAGCCTCTTGTTTAGAATGTTTTGATCACTTGTTTCCTTTGAAATAGTTCATAGTTTCTTTGAGATGTTTTCTGTACAAAAGAAAGTTTAAAAGAAACATAAAATCTGTTGCTGGCACTCTGTGCTTAGACTCCACCAGAGGCAGTTGATGCATGAAAACCAAAGTGAGGAACCACCTACGTCTTCTGCTCCCAGCAAAACAGTGCCAGTTGCTCATGAACACAGTGGCCTGGCCCAGCCATCACAGATAGTTCTTGAAAAGGGTAAGTAGGTTATCTACACCTGTGATCTTACCTGTGGAAATAAATATTTTTCTTTTGAACATAGGTAACTTTGTGGAGGGAACTTCAGAACAAGGCCCTGTTAGTATTTTATTCTATTGATCTTTGATTTTTCTCAACTGAAGTTATACTTTGTTTCTTAAAAAATCCAGTCCATGCTTATTTGTGTCTTGCAATGCTCGTAGGTTGGTTAGGTGAAAAAACCAATCTAACAAACTAAAAAGTTACTACTTTGATTGTTCCATTTTATACAAGTTTATTCTCCAAGGAAGTGCAGTTTGTGCAATTTCCTGTACCCAGTATTTGCCAAGTTTGGATGTTACTGTGGTAAGTATTGTCCTGATACAGAAATAATGCTCATCATTACTAGCATGTTAGATCATCTTACCCACCCGGGTGCTAACTGTTGAAACCAAGTTGTGAATCCCTATGAATTAAACAAACTATTATTATTATTGAAATACTCTAACACTAGAATGCGGCTTTCTGCTTATCTAGAACCTGTCATCCAGAGGAATTCTTGGGTTGGACCAAGTGCAAACAATGATCATTCCTGTGCAGTAAAGAACACTTTTCCTCTTGAAAGAAGCTTTCCCAAGGAGCTACACCTTGAAGATGTACAGACAGATGAAGATAAACTAAACAGCAGCCTTTTATCCTCAGAGTCTACTTTCATGCCAGTTGCTTCAGGATTGTCTCCAGTGTCTCCTGCTTCAGGCCTGAAGCTACATGGAATCATTTTGGGCCGAGAAGAAGATGATGATACAGTGACTGAACGTGTGAGAGATGTTAATAGTAGGGAAACAACTAACAAGCAAGAAGCTTTGTCTGTTACAGGAGAGCACCTTAATAGAGCAGCAGGAAGTGTGGAAATACAAGAGAATATCAAGGAGATCCTGCAAGTGCCTGCTCCTGATCCAGTAACAGCTGGCCTGTCTGCAAAGACTGGCAACTCTTTAGGGGCCTCTGAAGGCCAAGTTATGCACGGTCACCCCAGCACCTCATTAGGTGCTGAATCAGGAGTAAAAACTCTTTGTCCTGACCAGATGACAGAAGAAAGATCTGGTTCATTGGCTGTGCAAGGTGCAGCACCAGCTGATCAAGGTGCAGCTGAACTGCAAAGGATGACTGAAGCAGCTACCAAGCTTCAAGCTTCCTGGAGAGGATTTTACACAAGGAACTACCATCCTCGAGCCAAGGAAGTGCGGAATGAAATTCGACTAAACAGAATGCAGGAGCACATCATTTGCTTAACTGCTGAAATAGAAAAGTAAGTTGAGGTCATGCTGTGTATTTTCAAGTCTGTATGAGTGTAACCATCATTCCAGAGTATTTCAGAACAGATATAGATGGGCCTTGATATAACTATTCACAGTAGAACCTAGCATCAGAAATATAAAACTGATTATGTTACAGGATCACTTCCTGTAAGGTAAGCACAGTTTTGCACATAGCTGTTCATAGTCTCTAAGTGCCTTCTATAAGTGGATTGGGTTAGAACACATTTTTCTATTCCTTTATTAGCAGGACTTGCATATTTCAGAATAGAAATTGCTGAGTGGGATTTTTTTTTTTTACTTGTCTCCTCGTAATTACAGAGTCTATAAATCACATGTCCTTATTGACAGTCATTCTTCTGTTGCTAGTGAAAAGAATAATTTCCTTGTATGGTACAATTTTAAAATGTGACTCTGTGTTTGGTTCTGTTTTAATTTTTGATCCTGTGAATCCATGTTTGGAGAAGATCATGGTCAAAGTTCCTCAATTTGTAAGACAAAATTTCTGGATTTTACTTAATATCTTTCTGGATCAGCCTGGATCTGTCAGTCTGACAGACTCTTTTTCTTCACTATCACAAGTGACAAAAGTTTTGTGAATCAAGTTGAGTGCTCAGTGAACCTCTAGAAACTCCCAATGCTCCATCATACTCCATCCACTTATCAGTGGGGACAGCATAGTTTGAAATGAAGAAGTACTATTTGCTGTGGGGGCGGTGATAGTTGTACAGATAAAAATAAGAGCTCAGGTTCAGTTTACGAAAAGGCACATTATTGCCAAGCCACCAAATGTGCTGCAGTAAAAGGAAGCCGAATTTAAATGTAACTGAAAAAGAAACTTGAAGTCAGCAGCTGGGTATTTATGGCAAGCCAGACTGCAGTAATTTCTTAATGTTAGGCTGTGTTGTATATTTCAAGAGTGCTGTTATATAAGTAGGCATTTTTATGTATTCTTGTTGCTCTCGTTACCCAAATGTTCCTTATTTAAGCTGCATAAATTTTGGATGTGTGTTCTTGCAGACTAAGAAAAGAAAGAGAGAAAGATAAAATGCAGAGGCTTGTGCAGGAGGAAGCTGTCAAATTTCTTTGGAACCAGGTAAGTAATTTTAGTCCTCTTGTTTTTCTGCTTATATGTGAATTTGAAATTTGAATTTGAATCTGCTTATATGTGAATTTGCGTTATTTCATACTGTAGATCTTGAAGAGATAGTCAATATGGTTCAGTTTTTCCAGTGATGATTTGGGTGGTTTAATAGAATCTTATTGCTGTGTTGTTTGCTATACTGGTATTGTGGGGGAAAATAACCTTCAGAAACATTAGTGCAACAACACTGGTTTAATTACTAAAGACTAAATTGTGGCCTGGTGAGAAGGAAGACAAAATGCAAGAAAAGTTAAATAAACATAAGCAGGACTGTGAAGAATGATGTGACTGGTAAATGCCCATGGCAAATGAAGTGATGTCAAGCTGTGTTGCTTGTGAGCAACTCATTTTGGAAGCAGGAAAGTTATGAATACATTTTTTAATAAGCTATTCTTCCAAAAATAGGGCTGTTTTCTTAAAAACAGATAAATCCTTTCTGGTTTAAGAACAGATTTCATTTTCTTCAGGTACTTGAATTGAGAGCTTGTATGCTCTGTCAGTGTTTGGCACGTAGGTTTAAAAGCCATGATTTCACAGTGGGAAGAACGACATTTCCCTAAAGATATAGCAAGCCTTTTTTTTTGTCACTTGGTCTTAGATTTTAAACTAGAGATTGGTTGCTGAATGCAAGAAATCAATCCTCTAGAAATCAAAATACTTTTAGATGCATTTCATAATGAATTTTTCTCTATACTTTACAGGTTAAATCCCTTCAACAGTGGCAGCTTTCAGTGATGCAAAATTTAGGTGATGCTGGGATCCCTTCAGCCAGTACTTTATGTTCATCCAAACCACCTATTCAGTCATGCACAGTGGAGCAAGAAACCCCACCAGCTGTTAGTTCTGCTTTGTTAGTTCCAGCTACTGAGGATGATCTTCAGGAAAAGTCTTCATTGCAGTTCCCAGATTCTGGTTTTCATTCCTCTGCAGCTGATCAGACTCATGCCAGTGACCTATGTAGCTCTGAAAAGAGTTTAGCTGAAGAAACCGAGAGCTCCCTTTCAATGGAAACCATCAAACAATGTGGCAATTCTGTTTCAGCATGTTCTTCAGATGTAGAGGATGGCCCTGGGGAGTGTGGGCAAAGTAAAGAGAGCTCTAGTAATGAGCAGGACAATGGGCTGATACAACAGTATTTGAAATCTGTTCAGCAGCTGGAAGAGGCTGATGAAGACACAGATTGCAATGAGGAAATGGAGGGCAGCTGTCTACAAATCACTGTGTCAGCAGAAAGCCAAGATTCTTCCTCTGACACCGTCTCTGTAGACCTCCCTCAAGATGCATCTTCCCCTGTCCAAGGTGAAATGTGTCAGACACCACCAGAAAGCTACAAACTGAATTCAGGAATAATAGAAGGAAAGCAAACAGACCGTGATTCTTCTTTTCAGATGCTGCATGTTGGGATAGCTGTATAATAGGCTCATTTCCACAAAGGACTAGGGATTCCATTTCACTTTCCTTTCTCTTTCTTTTTCTTGTTTATACAAAACTTATTTTTCATGTGTGCTGTTTCAGATTTTGACTCATGTTATCAATTTATGTTGTAATTACTATTTTATTGATGTTGCTGAGGATTGACACTAACTATGCTAACCTGAAATCGGCAAAGTTCTCAGTGACAATCATTATGCACTTTATTTTCAAACATAAAGCTGGTATCCTAATGACTGGCCTCCGTTAAATTAATTCTGGAGATTGGGGGTGGATGGTGGTGGTGGCAATGTTTGCTGTAAATTCACTTTGGCCAATGTGTTAGTAAGTATTTGTTTGGTTTTTTTTCCTACAAGGAAGGATTAAGTTCTTATTTTGCAAAGAGAAGGTAACAATATGGGAAGAAATGGAGTCAATACAGGCAGTGTATCCTGTCATAGGCAGGATCCAGCCTGCTGAGAAAGATGAAAAGTTGCTTTTCAGACTTCTTTTGACTTTAACAAGAGTAGCTGGTCAGTGTATCAAAGATGCATTCCAGAAAACCGATGTCCAAGTCAGTGACTTTTTTGTAAATAACTTGAAGCTGCTGGCGAGGAATTAGGTCATTTACATACACACTGAAACAAGGACTTACAGGAGAGAGGCCTCAGGGAGCTTCAAACAAGCCTTGACCTTTGTTTGCCCTGGGGTTGAATTTCCCTGCTTTCTCAGGTAAGACTCACCAGGGCTAAATAAGAATTTCAGAAGAGCATGTGATTTGGGAACATCATTTCCAAGACTGCACTGCTGGATTACAGCAGCAGACTTGGTGGCATATGTTTCGCTCCACAAGGATGCTAATGTCCTTGTGGGATTTGGATTTGCATAGCTTTCGAGACATTAGTGAGTTTGATGGATCACAACTACTTCTGTCTACAGGTATAAATACTAAAAGTAAATGCCATGACTTAAAACTATTTCCTGATATCTCTGTTGGGAGTTTTGGCTGGGTTTTTTCCCCCTGTATGTCCAGTATTTTGACATTTTAATTAGATGTGGATATAAAGTTGTATTTCTTCCCTGTTAGGAAATATGCTGAGATACCTAGGCTATGCTTTCCACTTAAAAACTGGGAAAGCAACAGGGTTTGTATCTTGCCTAGCCATTGCTGTGTTGGGTTTTTTAATGGGAAAGGATCAGGTATCTTAGTATACTTCAAGAGTGACAAGGGAAACCTGTTTTGCCATGTGATTTTTGATGGACACTAGTGAAATAAAAGTTGATGTTGTGATTTACAGGGGTCAGTTGCGTTTGCTGATGCTGCATTTTGCAATGTGTGCTGGGAGGCCAGTGTTGCAGTAATTTGCTAATGTTTACTTCTCAGTTACAAAGACACATGCTTATTGTAATTCTCTAGATCCACAGGTTAACTTCTGGTGCTATGGTGTTACTAAAACCAACTAGCGCTCTTTTAAAGTGACTCTGATGGCCACCTTACCATGTAAAATAATTTAGGTTTTGTGAAAGCTTTGGTTGCATGTCTGCTTTAGGTTCCGAGCTGAAATTTACCACTACTCAGGAGTTTGGTATGAGGCCAGTATCTTCTTGAGGCCTCAAAATATCCTTTATTTAGAACATAAATGGTGTACCGGACTTGTACCAGCCATGTTCCAGTGGTGAAGTTCACCTTGGAAGAATAAAGCTTGCCTCTGTGTATAGAGTAGCCATCATCTCTTTTTCTCCCACCCCACAAAAGTTCTAGGGCACCAACTTCTCCAAAGAGCTGTCTCCGCAGTCAGGCTGACCTTTGACTGTGCCTTGCATACATGGAAGCATTAAAGAAAATCCAGAACAACTGAGGTGGTAGGTTCTTAATATGCTGTCTTTCTAACTGAATGTGGTTACAGCACATTTGTAGCATGACCATATTCATAATTAGATCTTAGAGCACAGTTGTGCTTGGGTATTGAAAATGGTACAGGTGCATTAATGTATCACAACAGCTGATTACCTGGGCAAAGCAGTGTGTAGTCCACATGATCATACCCTTGTCATCTGAAGGTTCTGAACTTGGCTTTAAATCTGCCATGCTTGGGGATCTGCAGTTCATAGGACTCAGGTCTTTGAATGTCACTACCTTATATAAAACCCCCAAACTTCAAAGAGACTTTCTCTGGATTTTGAGAGAGGAATTATTTCAGTCTGTGAAACAGTTGTTGGATCTTACACTCTGGAGCCAGTGGTCAGCTGTAATAATGCAGTAAGTTCTCTTTCATGGCAGAGTGCTTTATTGCAAGACCTGGGAGAAACTAGACCACTGCCTGGATAACAATGTTTCACTTACTGAAGACACTGAGGGGAGCATACATATTTTGATGTTTTGTATTGTCACTTCTGCTGCACAGTTAGAGATGAAACAACTTTAATTTTGGAGGTGTCAAAGGGGGAAAACTTGGTGAAAGTAAATTTTTCATGGAAGCCCTAGATGTTTCTTGACATTTCCTTTGTTATTAGGACTCTCAAGCACAAAGGCACGGCAACTTATTTTGGCTAATGCCTACGTAAGCTGTTGTCCTTATGAATGCGTAACCTGTATATCCAAAAGTGGTTTTATGCAGGTGCAGCGAAGCATGTACTGCCAAATAATCAGCTTTATCTTACTTTTTTGGGGAAACTGAAATACTAGAAATTTTTTTCTAATGTTCTGAAAAGTATCTTGCATGTGTAGAAGATGAGTGGCCTAAATATAAAGAAATCAAAGAACGGTGAAGTTTTGGGTTAGTTTTTACAGGGCTAAATGTAATTAGTTTGTATATACAGAAAGTATTTTCATCCTGACCATTAAAATACATACAGGGAAAGACATAATGAGGGATACAGTGGAAAAATAAGGAATAAAACTGGATCTATACTTAAAATTGTCTTCTTTCAGCCCTGTTTCGAGCTCTCAAAGAATCATGATGTGGAAGTATCATAGTTTAATATATGGCTTAGCATTTACTCATCTTTGTTTAGATAAGTTTCCTTAATCTAGGTATGTAATATTCTTTTACCTGGATCGTGATGCACAGTTTCCTTTGGAGATGATGGAAATTTCATAAAGGAATTGGAAGGCCTAAAATATATCTTAAACTTTCCTGTGTTAATATTGTATTCTTTCCTCTTGCAAGGCTTCATGTTCAGCAGAAGAATGTACTTTGTAGAAGAAAAGCTTCTCTCTTGTGTTTTGTCCTGGGCTGATCCTCCAGTGGTAGTGGGAACGATAACTTGGTTATTTGCCAGGTAATGTTGCCAGCTCTGTCGTGAGTACAGTTCAAATGCTTCTTTAATTTGCTTCAGAAAAATCAGATAAATAGAGCTCAGACTATTTAAACTGCACCACACAAGTAGTTTTGCCCCAAATGAGATAGCTGGCACATGCAAGCCTATTTTCAGCTAGTCTGTGGCAGAAATGACTCTTTTGCCTTTTTCTGAAGGCTGGGACAAGTGGTTCTGTATACCATAAAGCAAGAAGGCATTAAGACTGCAAATTTTATTTTGCTGCTTCTGAACCACAAATATCCTTCAGCAAATACTTGAGAAAGTCCTTGCTAAACTAAATTACAGAAGCCTAGCAGTTGTTGATAGTTAAGTTTCTTAAACAACCATAGGTTCTACTATTTGCATGCAGCAGTTTAAATAATGCACTTAGCAGCCAGTCTCTGTATAAAAAAAAGTTGGTTTTTTTCTGAATAATGTTTGTATTTGAGCTTGCAAATTGTTCCTGTTTTTTTATGAGTTTGTATATATCGTCCGAAGAATTCCAATTTTTGTTTTTACTTGTAGCGGGTTATTCGATGAACAAAAATGGAATATATGTTCCTTTGAGATTACCTGGGTAATTTTTACTGAACTTGATGTTCTAGTGTGTCTTGCACAGATACACTTTTTCCTGAGAGGATAAAATTGTAGCAGTTAGTGGAGACTGACTGAAAGACAATAAAATGTATAAACTGGTCAGTTCCCCAGCTAGTAGAAAAGACACTTCTTTTTTTTCCTTTACTGTTGTATTAACTTCCCTCCCACTCCCTCCTTGAGGACTGTGCCACCCAAATAAGTATGCATCAAGTATTCATAAAGTCTGTCAAAATGTCTTCTTTTGATAGTTACGCTCTTTTTTCCCCCTAGATTTGCTTTCTAGGACAATTTATTGAGAAACACTTGCTTTCTATATGCCTACCAAAAAGTCGTGACTTTGCCTATTTTTAAATGTTTTCTTTGTCAGTAATGGAAAAAGCACAGGATCCCTTTCTTGGAAAAACATAAGCCAGTAATTATCAGGAAAGGTGCTTTATCTCTTGGAAAGTGCCATGCCAAATTTTATTATACAAGAGCTCTCAGTAAGAATCTTTTTTTCTGGCTTCATTACGTTTATAAGTATATGGGCCAAATTCATTTGTAGCATAATTCTACTGAATTAAATTTTTTTGAGACTTTCACAGGAGTATTCTACCTCTACACTAGAATTTGAGAAAAAAGAACAATTGGGTATTGATTTGTCTTTCTATTTCTTGCTGTTTTCTGTCAAGAATGGTGGGTGGTTAAATTGGTACAGTTCATATATTTTCTATAAGTGTTTACATTTTGGATTTATTGTTTCTTAAGTATTTTGTTTGTATCTCTGAGTTTTGAATTTTAAATAAATGATTTGTACATTTATTGAAAATTTTAAGGTGTACTTTATATTGACTCTTACGGCTATAGTCATAATCTTGCAATTGGAGGGCTCTTCTGGAGATGGGAAGCTCAGGAGTAGAAAGCAAGGGATGACAAGGTAAGCATTAGCATTCTTTACTTGGTACTGCTGAGACATCTGATGGCCACGGTGCCAGTGCCTAGGCCAGTAAGAGTGTAGTAGGGTCCTTGAAATGAGTTCACCAACGACACTGAAATTGGTCTTCGTGCTTTGCAGTCCTTTCTTTCTATTGCTGGCCCTCTTTTGTGTTCTTAATTACCTTCTGTGTTTAAATTAAAAGATGTGACAGTATTCTGTACCAAGTTTTCTAGAGAAAGAATTAAGACTAAGGGCTTATCAAAAGAAACACAATTGTAACGTGGTGTTGCCTCTCCTACTCTTGGTTTGGTCAGATACCTGCTCTGTTCATAAGCAAATGAAGACTAATTAAACATCTTTCAGGCTTTAACAAAAAAAAAACCAAACAGTAGAGGAGCTCAGACATACATGAAAGTCATGTTTTACTGCAACACAGTTCTCTGAAAGGTAAAAAAAAATTACAATAACTGAAACAATAAAGCTAACTTTGTTTTGCTTAACTCGTAACACATGCAGGTTAGTGGACATTTTCAAACTCTTTACTATGTGTTTCTGCTTCATTACACCAAAGAAAAGATTTTGTAAGTGGGGCTCTTCTGTGAAGGTATTTACTGTGAGGGTGGTGAGGCACTGGAACAGGTTGCCCAGAGAAATGGATGCCCCATCCGTGCAAGCGTTCAAGGCCAGGTTGGATGGGGCTCTGAGCAATCTGGTCTGGTTTCCTGCCGTGGGCAGGAGTGTCCCTGCCCATGGCCAGGGGGTTGGAACTAGCTGATCTTTAAGCTCCCTTCTACCTCATTCTACGACTATTTAAAAGTCAGAAACAGGCATAACTAACGTGACTCCACTTCAGGTCTGAAAAGAGAAGAGCAGTGCCCTTTTCTTTTAGAGTAAAGACCTTAAAGTTGTACTTCTAAGTTTAAATGGTGTGTTGTAGGGATAGTAACCATAGCACTTCAGGAGTTCAGCTTGAAGGTCCCTCTTGTCCCTGGCTTTTATTCATATTTGTAATATGATCAGACATTAAAACCTTTGGCTAGATTTGGAGAATAAAGGGATGGCTAGTGGATGGGCCTATTTTGTTCAAATGGAAATAGTTAGTTTTAATTTTATGGGCTGAAATCCTTACCTATTCTAGGACGTACTGTGCACCCCAGCCCACTCGTTTGTGAGGTGGTGTGAGAAGCAGAAAAGCTCTCAGCTCTGTGTAAGCACTGCTCAGGAGTGGCTAAACGAGCCCTGTGTTATCAACACTGTTTCCAGCACAAATCAAACACAGACCCACCATAGCCACTGTAAAGAAAATTATTCCATCCAAAACCAGTGTAACTGCTCTTTCTGATATGCGCAAGATGATATTAACCAAGGGAAGGAATATCAGAAAATTGTGCATAGGATGCCCAAATCAAACAAGTCACAGCCTCTGACTTCTAAGATGCTTTAAATTGTAAAAATTGAGAAGCCCATGATCATAAAGGATGCTCTGGAAAATGTAAAATCTGACACATTGTGTTTAAAGTGTTCATGTGTTGGACTGAAAGCAATAAATTGTTAGAAAAGCCTAAACAATTCTCAGACAGTGCAGGGCTGTGAGAAGCAGCAGTCTAGCAGTCAGGGCTGTTTGCTTAGCATTGTGCTAAACTGCATTCAAGCAGCAGCCTTTGGGAAATCTCTTCCTATCCATTGTTACACCAGCTGAAGTTATCCTGTTCCCTGAGAATCTGCAGCGTGTTTTCTAGCGTGGGAAGTGCATGGAAGATGTGCTGAGCAGATTACCACTGCTTATGTCTTAAGAGTGGGGAAAAACAGGAGACACTGAGAAACTCTACAACCAGAACTCACTTTTCTTCTTTCCATCAATAGTTCCTGCAGCCCCTTCAACCTGAAGTTTAGGGCAAAGGCATGTGGTATTGGAGCCCACGTGTTCAAGACTGGCTCTCCATCTGTCTTGTACTGCTGAGCTCTTCAGGATAGAGTTCATCCACTGGTCTTCTCCTCATTGCAGTTTGTCCATTCCCAAGCTCAGTACTTTTACAGCAGATTGGCTTTCCTTTTGGTCTCTGCTTCTTTGGCTTTACTCACACATACTGAAATTTTTAAGCGTATGAAATAGGTATTATTTTACCATTAGGACAGGTAAGCTACCTTTCTCACCTGCTTTCTCATATTCCTAGCTGCCTGATGCTTTCCCTCCTTTGGTGCAGCAGGGTTAGTGTTAAACTGGCAGGATCTACTTGGGGCAGCCTTTGGCTGAGATGGCTGTGACCATGTCCATTCTCTGGTGGACAAATGGAAAGGGAGACCAGGAAGAGTTTCCCTTAGTCCCAAAGGGGACCAGAGCCACCTGGAAGAAATGGGAACCTGTCCCTGGAGTGGGAATGCAGCACAGCTCCTTGAGGCAGGTTCATGGAAAGGCTGATGGTGCCTGTAGGTAAGCTTCTCTGTAACCTTTTGGAAAAGGACTTGGGGAAGCTGGAAGAGGATTGTTCTGGCAAAAGCATTATACCTTTACAAGCATTGGATGATGTAAAAACCATCTGGGTGGCACTAGGTCAGCAAGACTTTTTCCAACAGTTAAATAGACCTTAAATGATGCTATGTCTGAAACCGGGGGACATGCTGAACTTGTGTGCAAAATGAGAGTGAAACTCACTGTTCTAAAGACTGCAGAAGGACAAGACCCAGATGATTGTGGAAGTGAAAAAAGATTGGAGAAGTGACAAGAGGGTAATGTAGCAAAAAGAGGTCAAATCAAAGATATCTCTAGAAAGGGAAGAGTGTGGGTTGTGCTCTTTGCAGACCGTCCAATGCATTGTTTGTTAAATCTCATCATACTTCAGCACAAAAGTGTGTTATAGTTTGCCTCAGGGAGCAAACCAAAACGTTCCCCAACACTTGCCTATAATCAAGAATGGGTTCAGTAGTGCCATATGCATTATCAAATATACTGTGTTTTATTGATTATTCTTCGCAGGTAAGGGAGAGAAGGGCAATGGGACCAAGGGCTCAGCATAACTTTATCTTACTGCATGTAATTCTGGAAAAAGAAATAAGGAAAGACTGATTCTTTTTCATTATCTACCTTTCTGTACTCAGAATAACTGACAAGTGCTTCTGGTGTGATAAACGAGGAGGGATGTCAGGTGAGTGACAGCTGCTGAAGCTGTAGTTCTTTGGGGACTAATGACATTTAGTTGTTGCATGGTCATGAGGTAGAACAGACCTCACCAATGCCATTGACACTCAACTCATAGCCAAAGAGCCTTTTACATGGTGCTTTCTATAGAGCGTGGGGGCAAACACTGAGTAATTGGTTTCTGGCCTCTTTGTGCAAAAGGCTTACCACATTAGAGATTACAAAGGCGTATTTGATTCCTTATTAGGCCTTCATCAAGACTACCTACAATGATAACTGAAGAATTTATGGAGAAAAGTAGCGTGGGGATCCTTTCCCCCATCCCTGAGGGGTGGTGAAGTGTAAAATATGGCAGAAGATAGCATATCAGTACCTACTTCCTTAGAAGTGACAGATTTTCTCACTATTGTCACCTTCCACACCTTCAACTCCCAACATCACCCCAGATACATTAAGAGATGGGATGATGCTTGGCATTTGGCACACTAATTAGATAGTTTTGCCTGACTCTCCACTTTGAACTGGAGAGTTTGTAGGGGAATTTGATGCACTGCATGGCTCATGAAGGACGAGTGAAGAGACATGAGACTGCTATAGAACTGACAGATTTTGTATATTGAGAAGAAAAAAAATCAGTACCACTTATCTTTCAAAATACTGTCTTTTTAACATGTTCTGCATATATAGCCAGGTGGCTTTCAGTTCTTGACCTACAGTGTATAGTACAAATAAAAGCTGATGCCTGTTGAGATTTTTGCTTTCTATCTATACCAGGTAACCACTGTTGTAAGATGCAGAAAGGAAGAGAAAAATAGCGGTAAGGTCACTTCTTCAAAATAGCTATGGCTGATGAGGGTGGGGGCAGAAGAGTAGGCACTGAATATTTATAATGGCTAAAATATTGTGTTCACAGGAATATTTCAGCTGCTCTGTCTTGTTTCTGGTTTTAAGCAACCCACATATTCCTTAGTAAAAATAAGCTCAAGCCCTTAGCCTGCACTCATACAAAGAACTACTGGGAGGTGTTTTGGCATTCCCAGACTTATGTAATGTTTACAAGTGTTTACAAAGCTAATTGCAGATGTCCTGCAGATTGAAAGTGCAGGGTGCAAAGCTCAACACTGACTGCGTGCATGTCCTCATCAAGCATCTTGAAGTCCTGCCTTCAATGCAGCTGTGTTTGCCCAGTTCTGCTGTGCCTGCCGCCCCGACTCAGTCCCTGCAGCTGCTCTGTGGCTAGGCTCTCCTTTCACAACCTTCTCCCTCTCCAAAACACCGCCTCTCCTGCTCCGTTCGCCTTCAGGCTCGTCAGCGTTTGAGCTACGATGCTTCGTGTCAGAGCTTTCTCTTTTGACTGGGGCTGCGGCTGGGGACCATGGTAATGCCACCCAGCTCCGCGCCACCCTCCCCGCATCCTGCTTTCTTTGGCTTCACCGGCGGGGGCTCAAAAATTACAGGGAAGATTTTGTTGGGTTTTGTGTCTGTTTTCACTGCCCTTTCCCAGCACAGAGGCTGCGGCAGCGACCGCGGGGACACAGCCGGTATCGGGGCGGGGCGAGAGGA
>VZTD01000172.1:804176-839490 GCA_013397725.1 Rhagologus leucostigma
CTGAGGGAGGCCTGGGGCGGGCGCGGGGTCCCGGGGTTGGCGGGTGCCCTGCTCGGATCCCCCGTCCGCCCGCCGCCGGGCCCGTCCGCCCGCAGGGCCGCCCTGCCCGCTCCGCTCGGATTTCAGCGCGGCGGCGGCTGAAGGTGCTTCCTGCCTATCCAAGGGCTGCCTTGTGCCGCTCCCCGGGGATGCTGAAGCTGCCTTTTGCCGCTCCCCGGGGATGCACACCCCGCGGCACCCTAAAAAGTACCTTTGAAGCAATAAAACAGAGCTGTGCGGTTTGCATTGCCGGCAGCGGTGCTTCCTGCTCACTGCCCCCATCCCTGGCTCGTCGGTGCGTGTCCGGTCCCGTGTTCCTGGGCCGGGACCTCCGCGGGGGCTGTGGCTCTGCCCCCGGAATGTCAGCGGGCTGGGGGGCTGCCAGCTCCCCGCGCCCTGGGGAGCAGTGTGGAATCTGCAAAAAAACAGCAGCAAATCTGATTTTCCGTGCTGGCAGCCACGGGAGCATCAAGCCTCGCTCGAGCCCGTGTGCCCCAGTGACATGGTTTGGGCATCGCCAGAGGTAGCGGCTCCTCTGCCTTTGCTATTTGCATGACAAAATCTGGAGCGGTTGCACTCATACCTGCTTTTGTAGCGCTGCTGGCTTAGAGAGCTGTGGGGATAGGGATCTGACAGTAATGGACAACTTGGGAAAAAACCCAAAGCAATAATCCCGTAATGGAGCATGAGGCATAATTTAATGACGTGTTCATAAAAATGTAATTAAATCGGTTTTTGTTTTTAACCTTGTGTAAAATGGGGCTTGTGATAACATGGAACAAAGCTGAGAGAAGTAATACTTAGCAATAAATAGCAGAAAATTCAAAGGCATAGCACTGAAGTTTAAAAGAATGAAATACTTTAACAAAATCCCTGGGTTATTGTAGAAACAAAAGTAATTTTACAGGTAAAAAGGCGTAACTGCTGTTTTATTTTGTGCCACTGTAAGCAAACCACCAGTGTATGAATTTTATTAAAAAAATATTTGTGTGTGTTTCTATACATATATTTATTTTTTAATGTATTGCTTCCAAGGTTTTCTGGCCTTTTGTGTGGATGGCTTCAGAGAACATTTAAGGAGTAGGGTAAGAACCTAATGCTTTTTGGTGTACTTATGGGCTTCCCTTACGGAAAAAATGAATGGGATCAATTGTTCAGGGGTGATGAAGTTGGCAATATATTAAGCCTTTAGCATAAGAAAGCTCTAAACCTGTACATTTAAATGTTTTAGGGCATGTGAGATTTACAGAATACAGAAAATTTTGAATAAGAATACATGGGAACAGAGCTTGTGGCATTTTTAGGCATCTGAAATTACATTCTATTAATTTTCAGTGTCTTATGCTTTTCGGTGATGTGGAAAGCATTCTCAGCAACACAATTAAAAATTCTGATTTTGTCTAATGTATTTGTTTCTCTTCCTCAAATGGGCATATATGTCCTTAAATTAGCATTTTCATGTATTTAGGTAAATTTATTATCAATTTACGACCCAAGCTGCTGTTTTATGCAAATGTCATATTAGTGCAGAACTGTTCCAACAAAGCTGCATTTTTGTGGCATTTTGATACTTTCGCTTTAATGGATGTCTTGCTCTTTCAATGCTTGTTCATTGGTCAGAAATACAATCTCTGTAATTCTCAGCAAAGCATTTGAAGTTATAATCCCTATAATCCTTGTAAAGCAATTTGATGTGTGGTCTATTTTGAGGCTGTCCTGGTTATACCAGTAATGTATTTCAGTTTTCTAGCCTATGTTCATTTGATAAATAATTTAATTACTTAATGTTTGATATTTAATGTATCATTGTGTTTCATTTAAATTTACATGGCATTTTTCATATAGTCTTAAGACTATATGTACTATGTATTTATACCATCTTAATAATATAAATTTGCAATTATACTATTTATAGAAAGTTATACAAAGTTTATATAATAATTTGATTCTGTTGTCGCATTTGGTGGATGGTTGTATGCGTAATGCTGCTTTGAGAATATTGGGTTTGGAGAGATTGGTGTCTTTTGACTGTCTTTCCTGCCATCTGTTTTCTGTTTCCAAGTTTGGAGCTTCTGCAAGAACAGTACCCTTTTTGCTTGCAAAATGACTGCATCAAAACTGTCCTTCTCAGAAAGAAAGGAAGATTTAAGAGTCATTCTGAGCAAGCATTAAGCTGTGAGAACTTTATCAGTGGCTATTAAGTCTGTGATTTTATAGCAGATCAGCTATCAAGCAACCTTAAAGGAACAATATTTTATAGATGTTACAGTTTATGAAAGACAGTACTTTTATTAGATTTAAAAAAACCCAGAAACACCAAACCCCAGCACACTGTATTCTTTCCAGAAGTTTATTTATTTTTTTTATTTTTAGAGCTGCATATGAGTACCTGAGGTAAAATGAATGATAAAAAAGCAAAACAGGGAAGATGTAATGTAATGTTGTAGGTGATATGTGAAGTTAAATTTTAGTGCTTTCAGCTCTCTTAGATATCTCCTCTTTAATGCTACAGTTGATTTATTTTTCCCCTCTTCCCAAGCAGAAAACTGGAGGAAGCATCTGGAGGAAGCATTTGGATAAGCACCTTGCTTATCCAAACTTGTTTCACACCTTAGTCTTTAATAATGTGTAAACAGGTAAATGGGAGATGTCTAAACCCAGAAGTTTCTGCTGTAGGTCTTGGTCTTGTGATGTCTGGATGGTGGTGGTGTGGCCTAACAGATAACTAGGGTAGTGGTGATTTGTTTTGGTTTTTTTGACTGACCGAAATCTTGTACTCTTCTTTTGCCTTTTTTTTTGTGTCAACTAGGGGTGACACCAGCTTTACGATAAGGGTTTGCTTTGACATGTCCAAGAGAATTACGTAACATGATAGATAATGCTGCTCAGATGAGTTCCACAAAAAGAATCTGTGTTGACAGTTCTGTTGTACAAGTTATTGCCCTGCAAAGTCCCACCACTTGTAAGCTTTCGGTGTAAAACTTGACTTCAGTTCTGGTAACATTTTGGAGACTTAATACAGTTTTGTAAATGCACTTGCAGGAATGAAGTGGAAGTCAAGTGAATTCTCTCGTGCTCTGCTGAGACGAAATGACATTCATGTTTGTGGTGAATGGAAGTCATGGCAACGTCTAACATGGGAGGGAAAGACACGAATGGACCATGTGGCGTGACTCGTTCAGACTGCAGCTCTTCTGCCTGCTTATGGCAGTTCTGGCTGTTGTGGTGCTGGTCCATAATTTTTTTCAGTTAGAGGTAAGTGGAGCCTGTTTCTTCTCCAAGATGGCTTGAGCAACATTATTAGCTTTTGAATGTAAGGTTAGGATTGTATCTGACTGACAGCATTTAGCAATAAATTGGAATCACAGGAAATTCATAGTGGAAAGGATGTCTGGAGGTATTTAATCCAACATCCTCTTCAAAGGGCTGGCGTCAGGGTTAGCTTGGATTGCAACAGGGTCTTTTGACTTTTGACAGTATTCAAGGACACTCAGATTTCACAACCTACATAGACACTCTGCTGCAATGCTGCATCCCACTTAGAGGAAAGAAAATTTGCCTTATGTGCAACAGGAAGTTGCCTCTTATCCTGTTGGAGTGTACTTTAACTCCAGTTCCTCTGTAACTCCCTTGTAGGTAGTAAAAGACTGCAGTTAGATCCCCTTTTGGTCTTCTCCAGGTTTAAAAAAAGAAGGTTTGGTTCCCTTAGTGTCATTCCAGTTCCCTAATTATCTCAGGGGTTCTTAGCTGGTCTTGCCAGTTTTACTCTGGTGTGGGTTGTCCAAAAACCAGACACAATGTTCTAGGTATCACTTCACCATGGTCAAATTGAGGAGAACTGTAACTTTGCTCAATCAGCAGGTTAGGATCTTGTTAATTCCTTGCCACAATGCTGAGCTGCTGACACATGGTGAGTTTGACGTCTCCTGGGATCCCTAGGTCTTTTTCTGCAGAGCTGTTAGCTGGCTTGTTCATCTCTGGCCTGTACTGATGCAATTTTTATTTGCCTTTCCCTTTTTCCCTCTGCTATGTCTGTCTTGCAGATTCCTTCGTTTTACTTATCACTTTAGCGCAGAGGTACTTTGAAACTGCTTAGTCAGTAACCCCAGATTAAAGTCAGGGCTGATGAGGATCTGTCTGCGGGAGCCCTGGAGGCTGACCCTGCCCTTTGGCTGCCTGCCTGGCCAGGCATTCCAGTGCCGCATTTGGTGGATGAGCACTGTAATTCTTAGCCTAACACCTCCTCAAATTATAGCTGTCCTTTGTGCATGTGAGCCGGTCACTAATTGCTTTATGCTTCTAAGTTGTGTGTATGCTGCTTGCAGAATCCTCCTGCCTCCTGGCTAGTGATGCCCAAATGAAATGATCCAAAAGAGGGGCTGTAAAACCCCCTCACCCCACAAAAAATACAGTTGAATTGGAAGAGGATCACATAAGGGTAAGGAAGATGTTTCTAAAATCGCAAGTGACTCAGGATCAATAACTGAAGAATGAGTATTCATTACCTATTCCAGTACTAGTGGACACATTAAATAAAAACTGCAGATGCTGATTTTAAAGGAAGCAGAGATGTTTTTTTAATGGCTTGCAGCAAAGCTGCAGAAGTCCTTGCAGTAAGACTTTGTGGTTACTAAAAGCATATATTCGAAAAATCTGGATGAATGCACAGAAGAAAAATCCATTAGAGGATACTAGATCTTAAAGATGTCTGCCCTAGTGTTTAAGAAGTCTAAACCATAAAGTTCTAGAAACTGTGCTAAGTCTACAGGAGGAAATAGCACAACATGTTTGGTCTGTTTTCTTTTCCCACGTCTCTGCTGTTGGAAACTATTGGCAATCAAAATACTATGTTTGATGGATTTTAACCCTCATGATCCATTTAGCATGATCCATTTTGTGTTACATGGGGGGGTAGCTCTTGTTTTTTCTTTCTGTGGTTTTATTTTATTTTGGTTTTTGACCTAGGATGTTGCCTGAGGAGTGTTGATATTTAGAATCTTAAACTGTTTTCTCTTCATTTTAAAATTACATTTCTTAGAGAAAAGGGCTCCGTTAGTGCTTCGAGAGTGAAATGGAAAATGCAGGTTGGATGTTCGCTCTGTGCTTTTTCTTGCCACTGTCCATGATAAGTGTCTTTGTGGCTTTGTTGCCCTTTACGTATCTGCTATTCTAAACTCAGTATTGTGTTGCTGGTGAATCTTTACACTATAACATGCAACTCTAACCCCTTCTGTTGTCTTGACTTTTCTGAATGGACCTGCTCCTGTATTTGTCTCTGTCTTGGCTCAGTTTCCCAGGCAGTCTAGTATAGGCATTTATGCTGATTCTTTTCAGTCAGAGATCAAAGCCAGAAAAAATCTTATAAAGCTTTCACAGAATGTCTGTAACTAAATCTGTTCAGGCTCTGGAAGGAGAACTTATTGTTGGTTACTGTTGAGAATGTGTCTGTGAATGCATCAGACGTACTTCTCATCCCCAAATCATCCAACCTAGCTGGCTAAAGCTCAAGATCTAAGGCAATTGTCAGCTACCCCCCAGATAGTCTCCCTTCTTTTTTGCTTCAGGATTTTATACTTTTTCATGTTGACATGTTTCCTCTTAATTTCTTAAGCTACTAATGATACCTTCTCAGTAGTCCTACCCGTGTCAGAATTTTACTTTCCTTACCTTGTGTTTAAAAAAACCCCGAACAAACAAACAAGCTGTCCACAAAACATTTGATACCCAGCTTATTATTTACTTTGCTTTTTAGTATGGAATAACTACTCCCTTGAGGTCACGTAGTTGATCACATAGTACCAGAAGAAATGTGTTTTTATTTTATTATAATTTTTTTATGTGAACATAGCCAGACAGATAAAATGTACAGTAATTTTTTGTGAAGTATTGGGATGTTGCCCAAACATCATGCCTTCAGGATACAGGAGAGTTTGTGTATTTGTACCAGTGGCCTTTAGAGTGACAGAACCACTTCAGGATTGGTTGTGAACACTATTTTATTTAAAAGCACCTAGAAGAGAGAGTGTAAGGGGAGAAGGGAAGTTTCTTGCCAGGACGATGTATGAAATCAGACAGCTGAAACTGAACAAAAGAACTGTGTAACAAAGTTTTTATTTCTTGCTGCTAAATTGCAGGTGGCTACAAAAGATAACTTTATCTTATTCCAATTATTTCTGGAACAGTTGACTGTCAGGTGATGCCTTTTGAGGATTGGCTTTGACACTTAGAGTAGTTTAGCAGCCACTCAGTGCTGTGGGATGGTAATGATAGAGAACTGATTTTATATCTGTCGTAGATAATAAATAAAGTACCTGGAGTGTAAAATCACTGAAAGTAAGATTACTGACCTGTCAGGAATTGGTATTTGTTCAGTTTCAGATGTTGTCTGCTGGAACTTTTATTTCCCCACCATGCCTGTTGCCTGGGAATCTCCTGTGTCGTTTCCTGCTCTAGTGACAGTGACTTGCACAGGTTCGCAGCAGCTGTTCGGAATGTACCAGGCCAAGGCAGGAGTTAAGAGTTGGTGGAAGATACTGGGCTTTGAGACGGAGTTCCACCTTTTCAGCAGCAATTTCCATCAGCCACCTACATTATGGTGTTTAACTGAGGGCAGGTGTTCATTGCAGATCTACCCAAGTACTCTGTGACCCTTCTAGAATTTCTTTGAGAGCATTATTGCCTGGGTTGATATGTACATCATATCTAATTTTTGCTGGGTTGGCAGTGAGAATGCCAAAAGCTGAGGGGATGAGCTGAAACTTCCGTTAGTTCTCTTAAAAATACAGCTTCCTTTTTTCCTTTTTATGACATCTCTAATGCAGGAAATGCTAGTGGATGTATTTGTGCTTAATTGACATGTAATTTCTTCTGTCCTGCCTGTGTTACTTGGTGGACATCCATTAAATTACTTTGTGGTCACATTTGGGTTCTGGTTAGCTTCGAAATGCAGTGAATTAAAAAAAAGTAATGATAGGAAAAAACCCACCAAAGCGAAAAAACCAAACAAACTCCTCCCACACAAACAAAAACCCCTCAAACCCAACAAACAAACAAACAAAGCCCCTTGGGAATTGCACTTTAAATATATGACACCTTGAATGGAGTATACCTGGAAATAAGTGAAGCAGGTGTTATCCAACATGGAGCCTGTAACGAACAGTAAAAGAATCTGTGTCATAAAGGAAGAGCACTCTTGAGAAATCCTCTTTATCTGTTTTTCATAAAGGAATTTTATTTAGTTTTGGCTACTAACTACAGCAGAAAGCCCCCAGTTCTGCACAGTCTCAGTATGACAACATAGAGGAGCCAGAGAGATTGGGAGATGCCAGGAGGGAGTAGGAAATGGAGTGGGGACAAACTAAGCTAATTATTTGCCTCAGGGCAGGTCTCATGTATCCATAGGGGCAAGAGAACTTAAGTACTTGTTTGGAGCTGAGCCTGGGAAACACTTAAGAAAGAAAGATGGTTTGGAAAGCTTTTCTATTCCAGTCAAGGAGCTTCGATATATTTGACTCTGAAGCTTTTTCTGCTTTTACTGGCAAAGGTAATCTCTGCAATATTTTCTCCTGTGAATAGCATACATAGCATGGTGTAGCTTATTTTCACACATGAGCTTATAATTCTGCAACAATACATGGTCCTGGTTGGGCTTGAGAGAGGGCTGTAAAGATGAACAAGGATGTTGGAGAAAGAATGGTCCTTCAGGATGTTGAAGAAGTTCTGCTTTTACCTTCATGGAGCTTCCCCCTCAGGCCCTTTGAAAATAGTCTGAGGAAATATTTGTGGTATGATCTGTTCTGCTTAGTGGGTCATAACCTGGAGATGTTGAAGTGGCAGTGCTTGTCCTTGTTCTCAGCTGCGTACAAGTGAAGAGCTTTGGCCTTATGCATTGCTAAAAATCTGTGTAGGCGGACTGATTTGGAGACATCGGACCATGTTCTGTTTTCTGAATGAGTTTGTTAGCTTGGTGGTCTCTGCACCGTTTCCCACTGAAGGATATAGGTATGCCCCTGGAAAGACTTCAGAAAGCCTAGCTAGGCCAGAAATGGCATCTTCTACATCTCTGGCAGAAAGACTGGGTTAAAAATCCTGAGGAAATTTACAGAAGATTAAAAATAGGGATACATCAGTTTTTAAGCTGTCTTAGCCATCTCTCTTGTTAATTTGAAAGGATTTCTTTTTCCCATGTCCCTCAGCCTAAGGTACCAACCACTGAAGAACCATCTGAAAAACAGAAACTTTCTCTTGGGAACTTACACTGTAAACAGCAATTAATCGTAGGTACATATTCTCCCTTTCCACCCCCCTTTAGGGAAATGCTTAAATATTTTTGCTGAGACATTGTTACCAGCTTATTGGATGCATCAAAACATATAGCTAACTTTTAAAAATATTTCCATGCAGTATTTTCTGTGTTATATATATATATATATATATATATATATATATATGTGCGTCAGCAAGTGAAGGGAAGAAGTTGTGAAGGCATCCAAAAATAGAAACTTGGCTTAATTCAAGAATGCATGTAGGCAAGATTTAAAGTAGAACTGTGCCTGAGTTTCACTCTCAGCTTTGGCTGAAATTTACTGGACTAATAAAAGTAATGTGCAGCATATATCTTCAGCTCTGCTTGCTGTGATGGAAAACAAAAATAATTATGAATTATCTCAGGTGGCCTTCAGGGGAAATTTATTAAATCCTGGGAGGGAATAAAAAACAGAAGCAAAAGCTTCTGTTGTGATGTTAACATCTGGGTATAGATGGATATGTGTCAATTTACATTTTAGAGCTACAGTGTAGCAATTTACAGTTTCAAGTTTTATAGTTAACTTGGATATCAAACAAAGAAGATTTTGTGTATCCATCCTACATCCTAATGTGCTCATCCTCTTACTCTTAAGCTGATCGAAACCAGCTTCTTATGTCACAGACTTCAAAAGCCTGTGTGTTTCTATTGCTTGTCAGGTTTACCTCTCTTCTAAAAAATACGTTGAATCTCAGGGTGGTTTAAATGATTTTAATCCACTGGTGATATTTCCACGGACTAAGAAAGGTATATAACAATGAAAAAGGCTTTAATATGAGTGCTGTGACTTTTAGTACATTGCCGAGCAGTTAGTTTTGGAGGAAGTAAGTGGGAAACACTGGGGTATTGGTAAGTACAATGATACTTTAAAAGATTTAAAATAATGTAGTTTGAATTTTTAGCCATCTTTCAGATCTAAACTAGTATATCATCTGATGCTATGTGAATGGTATAATTTTAATCTTTGCTTGAAAAACAATTTTCCTTCTTTATGAAATAGAAGTATGGATAAGTTCTGCTATATATACCTGATAATTAATTGCTCATTAACTGCTGATTTTGTGTGTATTTGAAGGCTATGTTTGGATTCGCTGATTAGAAGCCTCATGCGTAGCTCTGGAGTCTAAGACTGTGCTATTATTAAAATTTTCCTAATGCAAACCTGCAAAATTATGTGATGTCATAAAGAAGATGGTATCTGCAGTCATTTGCATGAAAATACAGTTTTGGACACTGATGTCAAGTTGCAGCAGAAGCCCCCTCTTTTAGTCTAGCATTGTATTTAACTATTTTCATTTTTAAACTCTTGTGTGGATTTAGGGGATGCTTTGCTTGCTGTTTCATTTGGTGCTAGAAGCAGCCGTATATAGATTTTAAAATCTTATAAATAAACCAACAGGTTTCTTGCCTATTTAGTCCTAGCTTGTCCTACACTATTCTACTTGCCAACTGGCTCATGAGTTCATTGTCCCAGAAGGATTGGGCTTTTGTTCTTTCATTTCTTTCAATGTGCACATTACAGGGAAACCTGCATCTCAGATAATTAGCCAAGAAGCGATGTGAGTGTGACCAGATAAATGACTGCAGCTGCTACATGCAGCAGACTTCTCTGGAAGGCGTGTGCAGGGGGGTGCCTCAGCTTCATCTGCAGTGTTACATCTCAAAGAAACCCTATTTCCTTGCATTACACTGGGCTGCTATTAGACCTCATGGTGCTCCAAGACTAAAATGTTACTGCAGAAGAAAATAAAACATGAGTTATAACTTAATCATCCAACCTTTTGTAATTTTTTTCCACACTGCTGATATTTAGAGAATATACTGGTAGCTGAAATACTGCCATACACTGGATGTGATCTATTTAAATGCTTGTTTGCCAAAGCAGGGTAACCACAGGTTGCCCACCTGTTTCCTTAGAAATCCCATGGTCAAAGTAATGGATTTGAGTCTTCTAGTGAAGTTGCTTCATTCAGTCAGCTTCAAAGCTCTGTCAAGCAAATCCCAGTTCTTGGGATCATTTGCTGACAAAGCATCCATTATTCACAGTGTTTCATTTCATAGCACAGCTTCAGGTAATCTTTTTCTCCCCAGCACCTGGACGATGACACAGTTTCAGGATCAAATTGGATAACAGAAAACAATGTCCAGCATTCTGTGTCACAGACAACCAAAACTACCAGGAAGCCTTACTGTGGGTACGCGCAGCAGACCTTGTCCAAAAGGGAACAAGCAGAGCAGGAATCGTTGCTTGCTGCAATACAGTGGCCAAAGCCCCCTGATGGCAAAATTACCTTTGCACAAAGCACTGATCCCACACACAGTGACTTTGTGATTGTGAAACCCAGCAGGTTCTTCAAGGTGGGTGATCAGTTGGAGGTACTCGTTCGGATGAAGGATTTCCAAGGAAAACCCAAGCAGTATGGTGGAGACTATTTACAGGCACGAATTCACTCTCCTGTGCTGAAAGCTGGAGCAGCAGGAAGGGTTGTAGATTGCCATAATGGCCTTTACAAAGTCTTCTTTACCTTGCTTTGGCCAGGAGAGGTCAAAGTTTCTGTGTCCCTTGTCCATCCGAGTGAAGCAATCCAAGTCCTCCTGCGTTTACGAGAGGAAAGGCCGGACAGAGTCTATTTCAAAAGCTCATTTAAGTCTGGGAGGTATTCAGAAACTACGGAGTGCAACGTTTGCTTGCCTGGAGGTCTCCCAGTCTGTAACTTCACAGATCTCTACACGGGTGAACCATGGTTCTGTTACAAGCCTCGAAAACTGTCCTGTGCCAGCCGAATCAGCCATGCCAAAGGAGGATATCTGAAAGGTCTTCTGACACAAGAGGAAAGCCTCTTTTTCCAAAGGTTTGTGTGTTGTTGAATTTATATATACTCAGTCAAGTTGTTTTGTTTGGGGGTTTTTTATACAAACTTTGGCCTATTGCTTAAATGTGACACATTGCCTTAGAGGAGCAGTGTATCTGCAGGACCAGGTGCTTGATGTTAGTTGTTGAATAGTCTGTTCCCCTCCATTCAGCTGTGCAAGAATCCTAGACAGCAATCTTAAAGATGTAGTAGATGGCATGCAGTTCTCTTTCTGTGCTTTGAATTCAACCCTACTGAATTTCACAAGAGCATGCTGTCTAAATCTGGTAGTGGTTTGGGGGACTGTTTCCTTATTTTCTGTTTCCATACCTACACTTGAAATAACAATAACAATGCTTTGAGAAGTATTTTTGGCCAAATCTAAACTACCTAAAAAGAGTCTAGGTTTTAGGCTTATTTTTACAGAAATTATCAATTGCTTTTGTCCTCATCAAAAATCATCTTAAATGTAATGCAGTGTGTTTGTCATTGCTCAATATGACTTTCAAATCTTAGAAATAGTTTTTAGTCAGTCATAAAGAAAACACCTGGTAGAACAAATTGCTGAGCAATACCCATGCAAGTAGAAGTGATCTGTGCATGTTATTTCACGTGTCAGATTAAATTAGTTTCACAGTCATATTTTATTTCTGCATTCAGCATTTTAAAAAAATCCCAAACCATCTCTTGGTGGCTGGGTAGGTGTGACAGAACTGCTTCTGTATGAAATTACACAGCTGAATTTAGATAAAGTTAGTTACTGTGTAGTGTCAGAGTTGTAGTTGTAGGCTACTGCCTTGCTCTCCAAAAAAGATGTTGAAGGAAAGTCTTTTGGCAGTGTGTTCACTTGAGGCCTAAATTGGGAAAGATTTTACAGTAGCAGCTCCAAATGGTTTAATTAGGAAAGCATGTGTGCATGGTTATAACCAAGACCAGAAATAAAAAGTAAGCACCAGTGGAAATTTTTTTTGGCTCTTCCTTATCAAGTTTGTAAGTGGGTCTTTTGACTTTCTGTGTCTCTGCCAGTTCATCTGTAAAATTTAGCTTATATTTATTGGTGATGTTTCCATATGGGAATGGGAAAGGTCTTTTTCTTGGTTTTGTTTTGCTTGCTTATTTGTTTGTTTCATTCAACTCTGAGATCCTTGACCAAAGGGGCTTACAGAAATTCCAAATGATTTATTTCTTAAATGGAGAAAAAAATAAATAGACAAGGATTCTCTTCAAAACAGTAGCAAAAGATAGAACAAGAGCTTAGTAATCAGCTGGGAGCTGCTGCTGCAGCCACGTACTCTTGCAGTGGTTTGTCCCCACACGTTCTGCCAGCTGGGAACATCTTTGTGGCAAATCCCCGAAAGCTTCTTGCAGGCCTCTGATAGCTTGATTGCTTTATTAAGATTTATGTTGGTACAAGTGTGCACGAGATTTGTGTCAGTGCCATGAAATTTTGAATTTGGATTTGGAATAGCGATGGTAATCTTGAGGAAGTTAATGCAGAATGAATTCAGCTATAGGAAGTGGGGTAAACTTAGAGTAAAAATTTGTAGTACTGTGTGCTTATTTGAAGTGGATTAAGAAAAAAATGAGATTAATATTACCTTCTTTTACCGTAAAGTTTACAAATATTGCTGTGTTCATTTTTTGTTCAAGTGACGTGAATATCAAAAGGCCGATAGTCTCCAGTGGACCTGATTCAGTCATTGTAAAGCCCAAGGCATTTACAGGTAAAGTGAACTGCATAAGATCCTTGTTCGTAATTCATGATTAAATTTATAAAAAGAACAACAGGCATCAAATAATAATTCATTTGTTTTCTTAGCATGGCATAAAAATCAATATCAGATTTGCATTGAGACAATGAAGGCTTTTGGGCGTTAACGGTCAGAAATAATGAAAAATTTTTTCCTGAAATTACACACATAAATGGGATTTTTAGCAAAAAAAGAAATCAAAAGAAGAGAGAGGTTTGTTCTCTTGCCAAAAATGTCTTTTTTTCCCCCCTAGCATTTACTCATGCTGTAAAATGTTTTAGAGTAACTACTTACCAAATTCAATCTAATGAAAACAGCTGTGTGGTGTTTCTTAATTTATTTCTTTGTTAAGAATGTTGTCTAACAGATTTTGATAACTTGCATTCAAGTATTACTATAATTTGTGTTACCACAGGATGTCAGAACCTACAGTTCTGGACCAGAACTTAATTGTTCTGTGCCCTTCTAAGAACAGAACAAAGACAGCCTGTACTAAAATAAACTTAGAGGTTTTATCTCATTCATATCCAAATGCAAGCTTTTTATGCTTCTAAAAAGGCTGCACAAAATGTGATACACAGAGAATTATTTCTTGAATGAAAAATTTTCATATTTTTCTTTCATAAGGTTATAGGAGACTTTTAAGGTACAGTTACTGACCTGAGCAATAGTCTGAACAGAAAGCAACTTACAGCATTTCTTGCTTTTAGTTTTACTGTTCACTAAAAAAATACAGTTCTGCTACTAGGCTAGCAGCATTTTACCCCCCACTCCTTTTCTTTCTCCAGGTCCTTTAGGTGATGTGTTTTTGTTGCTTTTTTTATCTTGTGTATTTCCTGACAGAAACTGCTGCAAATTCAAAATTTGATTGTCACCCTTCTTCCAGGAGCCATGAATGATCAAAGCCTGCCTACATGTCCTGAGGATTAATGCTGGGTTAAAAAGGGTTGATAGGAGTAGCACATTTCCTCAGGGAAATTCCTTCCAAGTACAGCAGTCTCTGAATAAATAAACTGAACTCATTCGTGTAATGCTTGTGAATGTGTGGATTTGTTAGGAGTGATGGTACCCACAAACTCATTGTTCTGCTGTTGTTCTTTTTATACGTTTTTCTGTGGGGTGGTAAATATAGATCAAGTTTTTTAAAACCTTTTTTTTCTGAAATACAAGTTTTTATTTCTGTCCTTGGTTTGTAACTTCAGATTGGAGCTTTTACTCTCTTTTATAAAATCTCTAAGTAAGGGCTTGCTGAATTTCTGAATTCTGGGCCAAAACTGGTATGATACTATACACAGACTTGAAATGCTGATTTACTGTTGGGCACCAAAAAGTTGTTTTAGTACCATTGTTATATATATATGTGTGTGTGTGTGTGTGTGCGTGTGTCTGTGTGTAGCCAAAGAATCCATTTAAAAGGTAAAAAATGGAATTGCTTTTATATCAAAACTTAGACTCAAATAGACTCAAGTTGTGAATTCACATTATGAATCAGTCTTTAACTGCATGACCATGTGAAGGCTTTTTTTTTTCCTTTCTCTGTGGGGTTCCTGTATATAAATATTGGATGAGTCCACATTATTAGTTGGGTTTTTTTTTTCTTCCTTCATTGTCCCTGCTGTCAGATTTAAAGAATCATCCAGAGATAAAATTTTCTGATGGCTTTTTTCTGTGGTAATTGTGATTATATTATTTGTATTATGTAAACATAATAGTAGTTTGCTTTTTACAGTGTCCCTGTGAGGTCTAAGGAGGTTAACATCCTCTAACCTCTAAGGTTAACATCTGCTAATGCAACATGCAGAGGATATTGAATAGAAAAAGAGCAGTGAAAAACGCTTGTTAGGAAAGATGCTTATGGTTGGCTCCATCTGTGTTATAATGAAGCATCTATCAGAGGATGCTTTTGGGCCCTGGAATTCCAGTGCTTGTACTTTTACATAATTAGAACAGTCCCTGGCACGATCTAGGCCATGGCAATGCGTGCTTTATCAAACAGCTGTAAGTTATGACAGGGCATGGACTGCTCTTAGCAGTCTCCACACCAGGGTGAGTAGAAGTGTTTAAACAGCTGGAAGTGTCGGCTCCATGCAGCTGGTGTTTGTGCTGGGGAAGATCTCCATGCTTGTTCAGCTGAGGTATTTGAATACACGAATGGCTAAGGAGGAACCTAAAACAACCTCAGGGAACTTTGATGTACCAATATCACCCTGCTTACTAATAGAAATACGGCAATATTTGGCTGATAAAAGCAGGAGATTGCAGCTTCTCTTCCTGTGATCTCCTGTAATCCTGATACTTTTGCTTGCAAGGTATCACTCAACTTCTGCAAGTTAAAAAGGCATGGTTGCTCCTTGGGCAGTAAATGGGGAGGGGGCTAGATAGCAGAGAGAAAGTACAAAATCCATGGAATTAGAGACTCTCATAATTATCATATTCAAATGGCACACATAACATTTTTGGTCATAGCTTTAATTCTGGCATTTTCTGGGTGTGGAGGCCTTATGGTTCAGACTTCACTCTTCTGGAGTGCCGGGGTGTGTGTTATTCCATAGGAGGAGTTTTGTGGGTGTCTGCTTTGGTTTTTTTGGGGTTTTGGGTGGGTTTGTGCTGGGTTTTTTGGGTGTTTCCCTGAGTGTTACCAGGTCGTCCCGTGGGGTCGGTGTCCCCGCCGAGCAGCGCTGCCGTGCGCAGGCCGGGCGCTGGAGGGCAGCAGTGCCCTGCGGCACGGCGGCCGCCGCGCTGCGATCCGCGCCGGGAAGGGGAAGATGCTCCTCTGGTCTCCCTGCCTCCGCTTCTCTCTGCCTGGGCAAACAGCCACCACTGAACACTTCTAGCTCAGGGTGAAAGGCGTCAGATCCTTTTTTTGTATTAGCGGCAGAGACATCGTTTAATTTAAAACAAATCAGACTATAATCGGCCACCCAGTTCTTGTCAGCAGTCACTGACTATATGTCCATGAAGATTATGGAGGCTGCTTTTGTTGCATGTTAATTTCAAAGGATTTTTCTCTTCCAGATTTGAGCAGTATGGACAGAGCTGAAGATCCCACAGCTTCCCCTTCTGGTTATTATTATGAAGACCAGTGGAGGTCCAGAACACACTGGATCCATAATTTTAACAAATCAGATGATATAACTGAGTGCTTACAAGGAAAAGTAATCCACTTGTTTGGAGACTCTACGATAAGGCAGTGGTTTGAATATCTGACAGCTTTTGTTCCGGGTAATTTTTTTTTTTTGGCTTTGTCCTTAAAGACCTTTGCAAAGCTTTTTTTCTCACATCTCAGACACAGAGCTGATTTTACTAAGCGACAGTGACAAAACAAAGGAAGAGGAAAGACAAAACCTCATCAGAAGCCCTGGCAGTTAGTCAAATGTTTGAGCAGACACTGTAAACATGTAGGCCTTGTAAATGGGGCCACCAGGTATCTGGAAAGTTGTCCTTGTAACAGGACTGCTGCTGTGGCTGTGAGTTAAGGTGGCCTTCCCGGGAGTCATGGCAGGAAGTCACTTGGGTTGCCTTTTTAAGGCCTTGCAACATCCCAGTCACAGGAGAGATTTTTGGAATGAAGTAGAAAATTACCTCCATTACCGTTCATAGGTTTTGGGGCCCTTTTCCTTATTTAAGTTACTTAAATAGCAGAATTTCAGTACCCACTTAGATATTCCTGCCTCCCTCATCCCCTTCCCCTGAAGCACTTCAATTGTGTTGGAATACAGACTTTGAGCCCCCTTAATTCCTACAACTTGAAGTCATCTTTAAATTTAATGGAGTTCTAAAGTTACTAGAAGGGTTCTTGTGAACACTGGATTCAGAGGGCAACTATGACTATTTGGAAAATTTCTATTGTACAAGAAAGAAGGAAATAGTTTGAGAAACTTGGAAAAGGCATTGACAGCCTTATTAAGTCCAAATGTGCTGTCCTGCAGATTTCAACACCCATAAACTTCACTCTGAAAAGTGATGCTCACCTTCTATTTAATTTTAGAGTTCTTAGAATTATGTTCAGATTTCCTTATCTACTCCTGCTTTTGCCCTGTGGTCCAAGCATCTTGATGATAGTTTGAAGCTCTTGTGCCATCTTTCACTAACACTTGTTGTTGGCCATTCAGATCTAGTGGAATTTAACCTGGGGAGTCCTAAGAACGTGGGCCCTTTCATGTCTGTGGACCTGAAGCACAACATCCTGCTGAAGTTCCGCTGCCACGGGCCGCCCATCCGCTTCTCGACGGTGTTCAGCAGCGAGCTGCGTTACATCGCCAATGAGCTCAACGGCATCGTGGGCGGCAGGAACACCATCGTAGCCATAACCATATGGTCCCACTTCAGCACCTTCCCCGTGGAAGTGTACATCCGGCGGCTCAGGAACATCCGCAGAGCCATTATTCAGCTGCTGGACCGCAGCCCCAAGACTTTAATCGTCATCAGAACCGCTAATGTTCAGGAGCTTGGGCCAGAAGTGAGCCTCTTCAACAGTGATTGGTATTCCTTTCAGCTTGATTCTGTCATGAGGAAAATGTTCTCAGGAATTGCTGTGCACTTTGTGGACGCTTGGGAGATGTCTGTGGCTCATTACTTGCCACATAACCTGCACCCTAATGAAATAATTGTTAAGAATCAAATAGATGCATTTTTATCTTATGTGTGCCCTCTGCAAACTTAGCACAAATGGGTATCCCTATGTCGTCTTTTGCTATAGCCGAAGTACAGTTGCTCTTTTGAGCTATGGAATGATGCTGGATGATATGGAAGAACTCTGGGTACTGTACTTGCATGCAGTATAAGTAGGGTGGCCTTAACTGTGGGTAGCAGTGAAGAGTGGTAAAGAGGAGTTGACTGTTCAGGCCATATCTTCCTGCAAGGTTGATTCCTTCAAGCTTATCATTCATACCTGAGATTATTAGAGAGCACCTTAAATTAAATTGGCAGGATTCAATAAGAAACTATGTGGGTTATTAGCTTTACCAGTTGTCTGCACTGTACATCTAATTTAATCCATCTGACACTGATTCTGTTGCCAGGGTCTTGTTGCTCAGAACAGTGTATGAAACCTGGGAAGGATTTTGGGAATGGTCTTTCTCTCAGCATTCAGAGCTTAAGGGATGTCTCCTCCTGTTGTGTGTCAGAGAAGCACAGTCTGTTCTTGTTTCAAAGTCCTTATCAGAAACATGAAGGGAGTATACCAAAGTCACTAATAAGGAAGCACAATCACAATATCTGTAGAATTAAGTCATGAAGAATTTGCTGAAATTTAATCAAGCACACTAGTTAGGCTCCTTTGTTGTTTACAGAAGGCTGCTAAATAGTGCAAATAGCCAGTATTTTAGTTTGGTTTCCTGTACTACTGAATTTCTTTTGAGCTGTGATACACTGTCTACTTCTTGATTTATCAGTAATGAGGATATGTGTGTTTTATGACGTCTGTGAAAACACTGTCTCAGGCAGTTTCTGCAAGTTCAAGCTGCAGGCTTGCCTACTTGAAGCTTAAAGCATTTGCCAATGAAAGTGTTTCATTTGTCAGTGAAAGTGTTTCCCTTCCCTGCGAGCTGAAGCTGTTCCATTATGGTCCTGCAGAGCCGGGCTGCCGACAGCAGCTCTGGTACGTCCTTCATACGCCGCATCTGGACGGGGAGGCCGAGGGACCTGAGTGCCCTGGTGTACTTTGGCGGTGGTGCTCAAGGCCACACAGTGAGTCTGGCAGTTCTGTCATTTATTCATGAACTTCACTGCGCCAGTGTAAAACGTGGAAAGCCCTGCACCCAAAAGCCAAGTGCGCCCAGGGTTACCTTCGTACAGCTGCTTGGCACAGACCCAGGTTTGCTGGGCTGATGGCTGGTGGCTCTCCAGTCTCCTGGCCTGGCATTTACTGCTGCTTATTTGATTGAGCCTGTCTGCAGTTTTAACTAGAAGCACTTTGAAAACAGTTTTTATTAAATTCAACTCCAAAATTAAACAGCAGAGAAGTATTCCATGTTGTCTTATTTTTGGTCCCACTCAGGCCAAAACCAGTCTTCACTGGCTTACATGTCAAAACAAAGTTGAATCTTTGTGAGCAAACCGAGAAGATTATTAAGGCAAATTGACAGGTTGCACAGAGTGAAATAATCAAAATGTCTTTATGTTAGAAAAGTTTTACCCTTTGTTAGGTTTGCTGCTCTCTTAAGGAAGTTTGTGCTGTTATTGCCAGAGCCCCAAGGGAGGTAATGCTACCAGCTACAGCAACAGTGTTTCTGGTTGTGTTCATTTTAAAGGGCAACTGAGAAGTGTTTTAAAAACAAATATAAATTATTTTAGCATGTAAAAGGTGTCAGTACCATCCATCTATAAACTTACCAATTTAAAAATGTTTAAACAGGTCTGGAGGAATTGTGTACACTGAAATAGCACCTATTCTTAGCTTTTCAAATCAGAATTAAAGAGGTCCAATTTGCTGGTTCCTACTGACAACTGCCTCACATTGCATCTGCCCGTATATTAGCTTTAGGTAACTATTTCTTACTTTAATATGGTAATGGCAATTTATCCTCTGCTAAAAAAGAGGCCACACCAATTCAGGTCTGGGAAAGTAAACTACCACAATGGAAGATGATCTTTCATCTTTTCCAGGTGTGATTTTTTAAAATAGGTAAAGACTTTCATCCTGAATAACAACTCTATCCTCAATAATGCTCATGGAAATAGGACTTCAGACTTTCACTTTGAAGGAAACTACTTATTTTGTGGACTGATCATTAGGTTTAACTCATAAAGCCATATTGTGTGTGAAAATATTGTGGCTGCATGTGTCTTCTCTGGGTGTTGTAGTGCTTGCCGCTGCTCCTCAACAGCAGCTTTATATCACTATTAGCTACCAATCATAGAGAGAGAAAAAAATATTCTTTTGAGTGCTTTGACAGTTGAGGGAAAGAGAACAGGACTGCTATTAGCAAAAGTGTCTAATTGCCCTCTGGTAGAACCTCATCCTTTAGATTAATTAGATTAATTTTTTAATAACAGATTACTAACTTATCGATAATGAACTTCAGGGATATTGCCAGTTGATTTGGAATGAGGATCAAGATTTCATTTCTTTGGACTCTGAAACAGACAGGGAGGAGAAATGAAGAAACTGAGGATTTACCGGTGTTTGAGGACACTGTGCTTTTAGATGTCATTCAGGTGATCTATGAATGATCTTTCATTTCTATTCTTATCTTCTTACCCTTGCACCAGTTGTGTATGTACGGTATATGCAAACATAGAAGCAATAAAATATTTTTAAATCAGTTTCTTCAAACTTCTAAATGGATTTTAATAGGGACTTAGGTTAAGAGGTTGGTTATTTTTGAAGTTACTTAATGTGAAACAAGACTGGAAAGGAATTTCTCAGCATCTGTTAAGTATCTTCCTTGACACATAAAAAATTAATTCACAGGGTTTTTCAAAGCCCTGTCTTCCTTTTCTTTCCATTTTCTTCCTTTGAAAGGAAGAAATCTTACTATTTTTGATATTTTCATTCTTGTACTGAAGATCACTTTGATTATTAATCTTTCAATAGAGATATTTTGTTCTTTTTTAATTTCTTCATTCAAAATCCAGCTCTCTCAAATTCCAGTGAAAGAAACTACTTTAACTGTGTTTATAGAAGATTTCAGAGTAATTTATTTATAAAATAAGTAAACTCCATTACATATATGTGTTGCACTGTAATATTTTGAGAATCTTGTTTCTCATGTATATCTTCTTAGGCTGATTTCTTCCTTCTAGGAATTTAATAAAAACATTAGTTGAATTGTTGATGAGAAGGGAGGATAAAAAGCAAATGTTTCCCTTTTTTCAAGTTTTCAGTTGCTTCTAATTTCATCTGCAATGCAACACTGCTTCCTTCATGAGATTTAAATCAGCAGTTTTCATTGTTTTACTTGTTAGAGGTAAGCAATTAAAAATGGGAACTTTGCTTACCACAAGTGTCTGTACAACTTTTTATGTACTACAGGTGACAATTTCATGTGTACATGACAAAAACGAAGGTTTGAAGTTGTCTTCTGGAAGGGTAGAGGATACTGGGGTTTTACTTTGGTTTTGTTGCAGAAGTGTGGGTTAAAACATTCTTCTATTCATGACAGTTTAAGTAACAGCAAAAAACTTCAGTCACAAATGTGTATTTAATTTATAAAGCACTTACTCCTTAAGTCCAGATCATTTCATATATATTTAGACTGTTTGGAAGGCTCTTACTCTCTGTTGGGAGCAGTGAAGAACTCTGTGTGTTAGAGAAGAACTTGTTTTCAAAGAACTTTTTTGTTTCTAATATGTGTATGTTATTGTAATGCTTACAATATGCAGAAGGCTCTACTCTTATTTCCTGATGTGAATAGAAAACAATTTCAATAGCCAAAAAGCTCAGAGAATGAAAAGTTCCTAATAAAGAGGGCAGGTTTACTTGAACTATTTAATCTGATTTAGTCTCAGTTTATCTTGTTTGCCGTAACCCCACATCCTTTATATTTTTATAGCTGCATAGTAGTTCCCTTAGTTTTACCTATTATATTTTGTGCTGTGTGTTGAGTAGGAGTTTTACACTATGGTTCATAGATTAAATTCACTGAGTGATTCTTTTTGGTGATTTGTATTTGGAGAGGAGTGATCTGTGCCTGACATGAGACCTAGCACTGAAGCACACTGATGTTTCCCTCTGTTGGTGACACATAACAAAAGCTTGTACATAATCTAGGCTTTCTTCTTTGAGGGCTTTTGCAGCCCAGCTGACCCACAGGAAATCCTTAAACCACTTCATTTAAGAAAAACAGGGTGAAGAGCAGATGCAGCATGGTCATTGCTTCTCTATGTTATGAACAATTTTTACTTAAGTAATGGAAGAAAAATTGAGGAGAGCTGCGTCCTGTGAGTCGGTTTGAGTGTTCAAGGGCTGTAGGGCATCCTATGCTGGCGGGCTGTGCATCCACTGCCCCGTGAGCCCAAGGGCTGTGTTGGCAGGGTCATGGGGAGAGGGAGAGAGTGGCTGCCTGGCACAGACTGGGGAGTCTCTGGGATAGCCTAAGGGTGGAGGAGCTGGGGGATGTCTACTGGCTTGCCTTGGAGCTAGCTTGCAGCCAGGGTTCACAGCTGGGAAAGTAGTAAGCAGGGTGCAATGCCCTTTGTGCTGATTCCTGACGTATATAGCCAAAAATAGCCTGTTTGACCAGTAAAAATCCCTGAATGACAAAATCCTGCAAGGTAGGAGAGAGTGCTGAGGCAGTACTGCCAAGTGTTTGTTCCGTTTTTCTGTTCCCCTCGCGTTCTGTGGTGACCCCTGAAGGGGCAGGGGCAAGGGCCAGGGGTGTGATCTGGGTGCTGCTCGCACATTCCTCCCAAGCACAGAGCTGGGGCCGTGCCCCAGCCTGCTCTTGCCAGTGCCACCTGACAGCCCCGAGGGACAGGGCAAAGGCAGAGCAGCTTATTCTCAGCATTTGGCCCTGGAAACCGTAGTGAAGCGTGCTGCCATCCTGTCCAACCTACCTCAGCCTTCACTCAGCCAAAAATGAGCGAGGGAGGCTGCAAAGCACGAGCTGCTTTTCAGCGTGGAGTTAGATCAGGCCCCAGGCCTCCTCAGAGGGGAAGTGAGAGTGGGGAGTAGGACAGAGAGGGGAAGCAAAAAAGTAGGATGCAGTTAAGGAAAAACAACATGCAAAGGTCTTGCTCTGTGACACCAAGGAGAGGAAGAAGGTTGGGGATGTGGTCATGTGGAGATTTCCAAAGGCAATACCAACTGTGTGGGACAGACTCACTTCTCTGAGACAGCACACTGAATGTACATAGAAGCTCCACGTGCTTTAAAAAAGGAACAGTTCTCACCCAGGCTGCTCACCTGCCTCTTCCTCTGTGCCCTCCTGGCAGCGATGACACAGCAATCACTTTAGGTACAGTTCCAAACTCTGCTCACAGTTGAAGCCACATCTATTGTGTTCTCACATGACTGTAGATGTGACAGATATCATAGCTGGGGAACTTTTCAAAAGAAACCCAAAGCATTTGTAATCAAGATAAGGAGGAGTGCACAGGCAGGTTTTCATCATGTGCCAAGTGCTCTTCAGAGACCGTGGTGACTCAGAGGAGGCATGTAACTTGCCTGAGATGGCATAGGTTGCTTGGCAGGGCAGGGACTTGTAGTGTCAGACACAAGGAGCCTTGTAGTGTCAGACACAGGGACAGGAGGCTCACTAGGGCTGGCAAAAAGCCAAAACAACATGGCTTCTGATCTGGTTGGAATGGGGCTTCTTGTGTTCATCCCATGGTTTAGCCCTGCATCCCCAATTAGCAGCATATAAGGTAACTTCTAACATTAGCTGTCCTATTTACAGTGCAAGATCAATGTATTTGAAATCAGGGAAATGTTTTATGTCTTTGAATCTGGATCTTTGAGTCTTCCTGAATAGTTAATTCACCCAGATCTGAACTCTTGTGTAAGGGAAGCTAGCTTGTATCTGGGCAGTGACTCTAAAATCCTGTCCCAATTACTGTGCCCTCCTTCACTGTTGGTGTTACCAGCCTCTTGTAGGCATTTTCAGAAGCTTTCTGGGATGATTGAAGCTGGTCTGCTTTGTGGGTCTGTTGTGGTGAATTGTACAGGAGCTTCTCTGCTTGGAAGGGGAAAGAGGGATTTTGTGGGGGAATGCTAGAGAATTAAGAGTGCATGAGTTACTTTCTGTGACCCCCAGATGCGGAGTGAGCACGTCACTAAACCTAAGTGAAAGTGCAACGTGCCCTCCCCCACATCCCAACTCCTTTCAGCTGGCGTGGGCTTAATAGCTCAGTCCTTAATGAATGTGGCCAGAAGAGGGCTTTGAGGCACTGAAAAAGAGTCTGGGATGACTCTCAAATGAAAAACATAAGCCACAACATATTCGTCTTGGTGGTGGTTTGTTTTCTAACTCCTGTGTAGTTTGTGTTTTGAAAACAAATGTCACAAATACCACTGACTGAGGCTCTTTTACTTAAAGCTTGTTTGAGAGTGAAATCAGTTGATGACATAGATTTGATAACTCTTAGATTGAGGACTATCCTTCAGAGGATGATTTTTTTTCCCCCAAAATATTCTTTTAATTCTGATTTTTTTTTTCTAAGGCACAAAAGGATTGAGAGGAATAAACTTTACTGGGATAGAATAGTACATCTCAAGTTAGTTCTTTCTGCAACATAGAAAATTAAGCAGTATCTGTGGTCTGAGAGCAAGACATGCTGTGGCAGTCAGTATTCTCTGGGTCAGCCATCCACTTAACATTTTGTCCAACCCCTCCAATTTTCACTTTCTCCTTCCCTGGTCAGTTCTGAAAATAGACAAGTGCTTTTCACCCTGTGCCCTTGTGCTTGGGCCCTCTAAAGGCACCTGTTGTTTTTTGGTTCAATTTGGTATAGGGCTGTCCTCTTCCCCTCTAAATCTCTGCTGCAGGCTGTTTGCAATGACCAGGAGTAATTATATGCCAAGGACTATTCCTCTACTGTGCCATGAAGGATCTCACAAAAAAGCTTCCAGATGGGACGTGCTTGTGGGAGTGCAGTAGGTGAGAGGCATGGCACAAGGACCTGCAGTGAAAGAACCATGACAAATCACAGGGTTTTTCCCCTCTTGCCATCCTGCACTCAGTTCTTTCCACTCCTTCCTACCCTTTGGTTTTCCCTGAGCTGGGTGAGTCATGCTTTCCAGTTCTGCCTGCCCTCTTTTCTGAGTCAGCTTCTCTCAGGGAATTGTCGCTTGCTCTTGGCAGGGCAGCTATTTCTGTCTCTAGCTGTTTCTTCCTTCTAATGGTTTCATATCTTTCTGCTCCACATTTATATTTTTTCTCTGTGTATTAGTATTATTATTGTTTTTCATTTTGCTGTGCCTTGCTTTTGCCCTTGCTTTGATAAGTAAAATTAGAAAAAAGAAAGTTACTTTACTGAAAAAAAAGTCCTGGCTTAAAAATCCAATGAAAAAAATATCCGGCACTCCAGTAACAAGCAGATATAATTATTTTACACTGTTGTAAAATGTGTTCAACATATGTGTATCTTCCAATCCCAGAAGTTTCATATCTGCTGGCTGAAATGTAGGTTCCCTATGTTAACGCATTTCTTCCCGATGTCCTGCTGACCCTGTTCTTGTGTGCAACAAACGTTGTTGAAAGTATCTACAAACAAGTAGATATTTTCATTTCTGGCTGGAGTCGTGACTTTTCATCCTACCCTGCCACACATCAGGCATGGCATTTTTACTCTTCTTTTTTTTCTTGTCAGACTTGGATTTTCCTTTTCTTTGCAGCAGGTTTGCACAGGTGAGTGGTGCCCAAGAGGGAGCTGACCTCCATCTCGTATTCAGCTGATAACAAATGTCCCTCATGATTTTAGGAGTCAAAGCACCTGAGCTGCCTGAACTCCAAAGGCAGTGACACCTGGGAGAAAGGATGAGCTGAGTAGTGCTCCAGGTGCTGCTCCTGCTACCAGTGGTGTTGGGCCATCTCTGCCTCTTTGGGGCTGCAGCCTCCCCTCTTTGCAAAGAGAGATCTTGATGCCTTGTGAAGGCACCCAGAAGCCCCTCAGGTCCCCAAAGGCAGCACGTTTTGCTCCACAGCTGCTGCAGGAGAGAGCAGGGCAAGGGTCCGGATGAGGCACCACCCTGACATGTGTTAGACAAGACTGAAGGCACCACGGGTCTTCAGTGAGCAAATACCACCCCCAGCTGGAACAAACCATCCTTATTTCAGAGAGAAGTATCGAGCCCATCAAGATTATCAGTTGAACATGTTCCAGTGATATAATACATCTGCGAACAGGAAGATGAAGCCCACGCAGTGTTTCCTGCCTGCAGGGGGAAGGTTTTGAATTTATCACCTTTGGGATGGAGTTGTTCTCTCCTACTTCCCTCCTGCAGCTTGCTGGGGCAGGGCAAGGGTGGGGGTAAAGTCTGAGGATGTTCTGTTTGTTTTTAACATTTATGTTTCTGTGCAGGAAGCACTGGGGACACAACGGGCAAGGGGATCGGTGGTCCAGTGCTTTCGCCTTGTTGGTGCCAGCTGCTGGAAATTGTATGAGTTAACTGCATTTGGGAAGGGGTAACACAAGGCACTGAAAGTGAGGGGCGTTTGCTCTGAAAAGATTTGGGTGTCCTGTCCTTGCTCACCATGTTTGATATGTGGGGTGAATCCTGGCCCATGCCACTGCTGAAAGGAGAAGAAAAGGGAGTATGATTCAAATGGATCTGCTCACCTTTCAGGAAAATCCAGGAGACTTCTTTCATACTGAAGGTTATTTTTATCTACTGGAGGAGGTGACTATTTCACATCTGTGACAAAGCGGACTACCTTTTTCCTTTTTATTTTTTTTTTACACATATCCCCCTTCCCATTTTAACCAGGCTCTTGGCTGTATGGAGCTTTCACACCGAAACTAGCCCAGTGAAACTCATTCCAACCTTTCTGAGGGCAAAGTCCCACTGAAATCTAGACAGTTGCCAAGGAGAGGTATTTGTCCTGCACCACCTCCCAAAGGCTGGAGCTATTTTTTTTTTTCTGTGGGACACTGCATCTCTCTTGCTTCCTATGTGAATGCTATGCAGGCACCTGCTTGTCCAGTTTACCCTGTAGTGCCAGGACAGAAAAGGGATACAAGATGCAGCTTAATGCCTGTGGCCATACAGGCAGCACTGCAGGCAGGAGGTTGGCAAGGAGAACCTGACCCTGGCAGAAAGGAAACCCCACTGGGTTGTACCCACAGGTTTCTCCCTGCCCCACTGTTGCACAGCACTTTTTCATTATTCTTATCTCATATCAGTGTTTTCTAGACCCTTTTTTGGCAGTGTTACGCCAGCCTGGGATTTCCTGCCAGCCTCTTTGACAGGGGAATGTCCTCAACCAGGGCTTACCCCACCTGGGAAATTCCACCGTGCAGAAAAAGTCCAGGCAGCCATGCTCACGCCACTGTCCTCCTCCACCCTCCTTCCTCTCACATGTCACAACATCTCCGTTCCCTTCCTGTTAACCAGAGCCAAAAGATAAGTGGTGTGTGAGCCACTGCAATAAAGGTGCCCTAGGGGTACTCAGCCTGAAGCTGTAAGAAACTTGTGGGGTGTTGTTTAGGGTTTTGGGTTTTTTAAATTTCTTTTTTTATTTTTGTGAACAGAAAGCCGAAGTAAGCAGGACTTTCATGAGGGAGGGGAAAAAAAGTTTCCTTACCACTGCTTCTCTGTTTCACACCTTTAAACCTCAGAGGAACTTCTCAGTCATTCACACTGGCATGGCCATAAGGAATGATCAGTTGCCAATGGGATGCAAAGAACTGGCTTGTTTTCCATAGAACTACTTCTAACTTCACTCCTCCAACATGAAGGTATGCTGTTATAATTTTATTTGATTTATTGCTTAAAAAAGACTGTAATTGATTGAAACAATATTGGCTTCCCATAATTTTTTTCACTTGTAATGGCCTTGCAAGTGGCTTGTGCTAAAATTATCTCTGTGTGTTTTGGAGTTGAGTGTGGAAGAATGGTTGGCTTTTGGGAAGATAATGGCTAACAGCCAAGAGAGAAGAAACCACAAAGAATGGTGGGATTTTTGAAAACCCTTAGTGAATCTGGTGGCAAAATACTCCTAAATAGCCCAGCTGTTCTGGGCAACTCTCTCTGAAACAATCTGCATTTTTAGGGGAGGATGTAACAGCTTTCCAGAGGATGGATGGAGGGTGGATGGATGGATGGAAAGCTAAGCTTTGAGAGTACTGAATGGAAGAAGCATTGCTAGCGAAAAAAGGTGTTTTGTATAATCTTGATTAAAATTTGTTTTCTGGCAGCTCATCAATAATTTTGGAATAGCAGAGCACCATCAGCATATGAGCCTGCCTGCTTCAACAGGACAGGAGTAAACTGTCATGGTGCACTGTGAGACAACACAGGGAAGCATATAAAAATAGGGATCTACGCCTACTTTCTTGTAATTCAGAAAAAAAATCTGTGGGAATGAAAAGAAGTAAGTTTAATGAGCTTAAAATTCACTTTAAATTTTGTTATGCTAAGGGGTTTATTAAACCAAACCATGAACTTCTTTTCATCACCTGGCAAGGGTTTCCCTGGCTTACCACATGAGGTTGATTATGCAGCACCCCGGTTCATTAACTGTGCCTGTCTCTGGCAGGCAGGGAGGGCAGCTCAGCACGAAGCCTCTTGCAGAGGATAAAATGTGGTCTGATTTTCAGACCCCAAATATTTGGGGGCATGTGTGTGCCACAGTGACATTGGAGACATGCGTGCGGCTGGGGGTGGGTAGCTCTCATGTACCTCAGATGGAAGCCAGGTGATTTCAGCTGGGACGTGGTGGTTTGCTAGAGGCACAGAGAGGGCAGGGAAAGGGAGATACCCTGGGCTCTCCCTCAGCCAGACTGGGTGACCAGCAGTCAGGTACAAATGTCACCTAGGGGCATTGAAAAGAAGGCCACATTTCTGCTCCAAACAAAACTCCAGTATCAGCTTGGTGATCACTTTCCAGCAAGTGATGTCTTTTTTGCTCGTTAGACCTTTTATTTAGTTTCTTAGCAGCAAGCCACATTTCCTGTTGCATTTGATGGCAGTGGGTGGGAGCAGGGTGTGTGCAAGGAGGAAATGCCCTCTGTCACGGAGGGCCGAGCACTGGCCAAACCCTGGGCTGCTTGGAGCAGCCAAGCAGTCTTGTACCCTGCCACCCTGGAGGTCGTGGTTGGGATATCATCATCATCATCATCATCATCATCATCATCATCATCATCATCATCATCACCAGTTGCTGGAAACAGGTTTGCAGCAGCAGTCCCGGGCACTGGGAAGCTCTCTTTCTCATCCCAGAGCTGCTCAGAGAGCGGGGTGGCAGGCACAGCCCCATCTCTTACTTTGGCTTTGCCTTCTGCTGCAGCCCAGGTGGTCTGACCTGGCTTTGCTTCTCACCTGGACTTTCCAGAGCAGCAAAACTCAATCCTGATGGTGCTGCTGAGAAACTCCACTGAGAAACCCCTGGGTGACTTTATGTGTTCCCAGTCACAAGCACCTGAGACGAAACGTGCAAGGTAGAAATGAGAGGTGCCTTACCTTTGCTTTCTTAAGAAATTGGCAGGAAATTAAAAGGAAACTTAAATATCCATGGGCTGGCTTCTGTGGACAGCAGCCTCCTGTCAGACAGGATGTGTCTGGCTTTGGTAGGTATCTTTTACCAGCTGGGAACTGGAGGAGGGAGCCGATGCCTGGGAACAGAGCTTAGCACAGTGCCCCACCAAATCAAAGAGTTTATTTTCAGCTTTCTTGATGTTTTATGCTAACTCGTGCATGATTTATGTATTACTGTGAAGCTGTCATTACTGTCACGGATTTCTTTCTAAACATGTAGCAAGTGGTTGTTAAGTCTATAGAAAGAACAGAGTATTTGGATCTTTTCCGTGATGTTTATATCTTTTATGCAGACATAGGGCATCTGTGATTGAGACTCGTGTGACAGCAAATTCTGACCCATAGGGGGAGAGGTATTGTCCCAGCTGTTCCAGCACACATTTAACTGAAGATAAAACTTACCTTAGTAGATGCAGTTCATCCTAAGCACCAGGAAAGTTTCTGTACCGCTGTTTGGAAGTGACCTAACATTTTCCCTACCATAATAAAATCTTATTTGTCTGCCTTGATTCAGGTGGTTTTTAAATGAGAAAATTTCCTGTTTATTGCATTTTTGTCTGACTAATGGAGGACAGCTCTGCAGCTGAGTTTCAGGACTTTCCCAGTGGTCAGACAGACATGTATTTTGAAAGCTGGGATTTCTTTAGTGAATGGATGTCTGAACTGAAGGCACTTAAACTCTGTAAGCTGGAAAACACACTGAAATAAGGTCAAGACATTAGATGAGGGCATTCCCTTCAATGATCTCTACAGTGTTAACATGCTACAAGTGCTTTTTACTGGTTGTCTTGCTTCTGCCTGGACTTTCCTGCTCGTTGATCTGCACCCTTGAGCTGATGGTATGCACACAGGATGTGTAGGATTGTGCAAATCAGTGCTGAGGCTTCCTGCAGGTGTTGATCCTGCCATGCAAATACTACACAGGTGGGCTGTATGAATACTGACACTGTGCCTGGGGTTTCTGGACTGGTCAGCTGTTAGACCTGCTGTCTGGTGGATGTGGCTGGTTTGCCAAGAAGAGCACAAATTTTCAAAATCGGCCTAGACAATGTTTTTGAGTGGAAAAATGGATGTTTGGGAAGCCTGGATGTATGGCAATCTTAATCTTACATAGGTTACCTGCTACTACACATAAACCGAGCATAGGAATGCAAGTGTCTGGGTAGATTGCAGTTCAAAAAATCACGCTTTTCTAGGTTCAAATCTCACTTTGAAAGTTTTTCTTCCCATTCCTGTACTGAGGTGTTGATTGGAAATGTGCATTGGGACAGCTCTGCAGCCCCTGTTAGAAAGTGGTTTAGTTTTACAGGTGGTTGAAGTGGTCCTTGTTTGTGGAAGATAGAAACACTGAAATCAAGGTACACCAGAGCCTGACTCACCTGCTGCGCTTGCAGCACACGCTCCTGCATCTGACAGCAGAAAATGAAATTAATGCAAGCTACGAATGTCAGGTTTTGGCCCAGGTTGGTCACTTGAGTTAGGAGGAAAAATGTCTTCAGCATGAGCAACAAGGAAAACTGATGCTTACCCCTCCAAACCTACACTGAGTCTCCCTAACAGCACTGAGAAACTGCGCCAACTCCCTTTCTAAACTGGAATATCATAACAAGCTACGTACTTTGAGGCAAGAACGTGCACTCTCTACCTCATCTGTGTACACACGGTATCCTTTATAGGCAACATATGACGTTGCCCTTTGCTATGGGGAAACGGCCTCCTGCTCCTTGTTTACACGCTGTGACACCAGTGGTGTGTGTCTTTCCTAGCCGTGCGTTCCTGCTGCAAGGCACTAATGCACTAATGAGATATGTAAGCTGCTGAGAAAACATGACTAACCAGGGTAGTGAGTATGCTGGGAGGAATGTCCCCAAGCACAAGGTATATATACAAGCAAACTGTTTACTTTCACAGAACTCAGCTTTGCAGCACTTGCTGGGTTTAGGGTTTCTTTTCTTCTGTACTGATTTCAGCTGCTTTATATATGCAGTGTTGAAGGATCTACTTAGGAGCAACACATTTTTTTTTAAATTTACTTTTTCTGTTTTTTTAAATATCAGACGGCTTTGAGAGAAAAAAAGCAGAATTGAGGGTGTTCTCTAGATCAAAGGAGTAAGGCCTAAAACAAATATGTTAAATAAAAAGTCTGAGTTTTTCTTTAATATGGAGAATTATACATGCCCCCTTTTGATGTTCAGGTTAATCTCAGAATGTCAGTCTTGGAGACCAAAGTCTAGGAAAAATGTAGCAATACAAGTATAGCAAAAGAGGGAAGAAACACTGACTCCTCTGTCCCAGCTTTTAGAGTAAAACCGTGTCATGGACCATTTCCAACCTGCTGACAAGTGCTCTCCAGAACCATTAAAGCAAACTCAGGTACAGACCCCGAATGCTCTCTAGGAGTGGAATAGTTACTAAGATTTTGCCTGTGTGTTTCTCGATGCCGTTCTGGAAGCAAACTGAGTATTGTGCTGGATGGTTTGGGGGGTGTGTGCTGTTGGAAACACTGCTGGGGTGCAGAGGTGTGGCGGTGGTGTTCGCACACCTCAACTCACAGTCTGCATCAGGAGCCTAAATTACCCCCAGTGGAGAATAAGGCACGTTTGACGTCCACACAGCAAATATTCACTTGCATTAAGCAACTGGATTTTAAACTACTATTTTTATTTCCAGTTTAAGAAATGCCACAAAGGTCACGCTGCTCCAGAAACATGTTGCAAAACCAAGTTCTTGTTACTAATAGTTTGTGCTCTGACACTGCACCTACAGGCTGACCCTTATTCCATGCTGCTGCTTAGGAGACAGACCAAGGGGAGAGATTTATTCTGCTCCCATACCTGCTGAACAACGGGGTGCTCTGAGAGCTGGCATGTTCCTCACTCACAGCGGGAGGTTATACAGTGTGCCTGGCAGAGTGACTACGTGCTGCTCGACAGGGAAGACAAAGCTCCCCTTACTGGGCTTGCTTTATTCATTCATTTATTTATTTAAAGCCTACATTCCCTATAGCGTTCACCCTAGTACGTGCCCCAGGGACCAAGCAGTGCAGGCACACCACATCTTTCCTCTGCGCTCATTCTGATGAGGATAGCAAAGGGGATACACATGACCTTGGTTAGCCCAGATGTTTAGCTGGTGGTAAAAGTCTAAGGTGTTGGTATTCAGCCTCTCTGATTTCTGTGATGAGACCCCTATCCAGCAAGCACAAGCTTCCAGACAACTATATTTTGTTTTTGTTCTTAACTGAATTTTTTTCAGATCCCATTGAAGTAACTCATGGGTGTGCACAAGTCACACTCTCCAAGGCTATTTCATTCATCAAGTATATTGGATTAACCTAAATCAAGACTGATTGCTTTTAACGCTACAATACTTGTCTGGGCTGTCTTCTGAGGGGAGGGAAGAAGCAGAGTTTTCAGAAACAAGTGCATTCTGTTTCTTTTTTGTTGTTATTTGAGATACCAAGATAAGCCTATCTCACTTTTTCAGGTGTATAGAAGAGGAGTTTCAGGACAAATGCTGCTGATAATGGCCACTAGTTGGCATTATTGATACACCCCAGTAGGGAGGTGGTGCAATAAAAACACGGGAAGACAGCACTCAGGGAGCTGAGGTGGCTGCCTTGTGCTCACCTTGCAGCCTTCTCCAGCTCTGAGCTTGATGGGTTACACTGAATTATAGCTCGGCCAAAGGAGGCTGAAACCAGCTGGATGCCTTCCCAAGGAGCAGAGGTGACAAGTGCTTTTTTTTTTGGTCACCACCCTGCCCCAGAGGAACTTACTTTGGCGGAGGATCCCTCATAGGGTTTTGATCACCACAGATGTTACGTAGTGTTTGGGCCAAAACTCATTAATGCTCAAGGTCTGCAGCATTAATAATTACAATTTGTGGATGTAGCAATAATTTACCAGTAACTCGCATAGAAGCACTTTGAGAACACAAGGCTGCTGGGAGCCAGCTCATCTTGTGCAACCAATGGGTGTGTGTATATTTTTGAAAGAGCCTTTTGTTATGGAGCTTGGTGGAATTAGACTTGCCTTAATCTGCTTTGACTGGGAGTAGATTTATGCCAGGAGATCTGATAAATAAGATGTCACTGATGAAACAAGTAGGAGCTGAGGTATCAGAGTGTTGCCTGAAGTGGATTTTGCTTGGTAATAGGAGAGCAAGTCACCAATTCAACCTTTAGGAGAGTAGAGACTTTGGAATAGAAGAGAAAAAGAAATTCCACGCCCTCTTTAAGAAAAAAAACCAAACACAAACTCATTAAATTGTTTTATAGAATAGTTTTCATTCATATGTAGACAATAATCTCCAATTAAATCCATTCCAAAATTGTTATTGAATAGCAAGGATAAAGGTGCTGCCTGTCCCTGCCTGCATGTGGTTTAGGGACCTTCTACGACATGGAAGAACTACACTGAGAGAAATTCACTTTTCGTTTGAAATCTCTTTTACTCTCAACGTTTTAAAGGAAATGGCAGGCAACTGTGATGACAAATCTAATTTTCTGGATTATTGACTTCTCAGATTCGCATTACCATCTGCTTGTTGAAAGACGAGATGCACTTTGCAGTAGTTGTAGACCCTCCTGTGAGACTAAAGTGAGTGGCTTTCTGGGCTGCCTGGCACGGATGAGAACGCAAAGGTCCATTGGTTGGATCTGCTTTGGAAAGCAGAGTTGTGGGTCCTCCCCACAGCCACTGAACGTGCAAAGAACATTTGTGGGCTCCAGGATCTCTGAACACCAAGTGCTTTTCAATGAGGAGATACTTAAAAGCATCTGCCTAAGGTTAAGGTATGATAACTGAGGTCTAAGGCTTGAGGAACAGAGAACCATCTCCTTGCGTGTTTAAAACATACGGCCTGATTTCATAAATCCTCACTTGCGTAAAGTGCTTGATTAAATGAGGGAGAAGGTGTGCTTGGGAGAGTTTCTGCTCAGGGAGCAAGTGAATTTCTATCTTTATTGGGGTATTTCTGGCACTATTTGGCATCTGATTTCGTTTTATGGGTTCCCCTTGCAAATTTCACTCTGGCTGCATAGATTCAATCTATGGTGTGAAACAACAGTCTTTGAAGTAGGAAACTGCCTAGGTAATTCTCAGCAAAACCCTTCCTTCACTTGACGGTGGGAGAAATATTTGAATAATATAAAGCAATTCTCTCCTGCCTCCTCGTGAGCTGATTAATATAATTTCATATTGCACCTGTCCCATGTTTTTCAATACAATTAAAACATATAAATTATAGACCTCCAATTTGCATAATATACTTTAGGAACACCATGTTGTTTAACTACGTATTTTTTGGAGCATCCACAGTGCTAAAAGCATCCTCATCTCAACCTCGTGGGCAAAATTGCTCACTTGTATTTTAGAAGGTGGTGACCTCAGTGGAAATGGGAAAGCAGAAATATTTTTTTGAAAAGTAGAAATCTGAGAAGTGTCCCTGTGAACACTGGTAATAACTCAGTGATGTTAAGAGTAATCACAGGCACATGGTTTCGCCCACTTTTTTGTTTTGGCATCGTGTGGCTTACCCGCTTCTCCCCGCTGGCCTCAACCGAGAGGCTCTGCCACCGCAGTATGGTGCAACCTACAACCAAAATCACTCCTTGCCTGCCCCTGCCTACTCCACGCTCCGGTAAGAGGAACACAGATGACTCATCTCTGTTGTGAGTAACCGCTCACGTTCCCCTTCTCGCTGGATGCTGCTCATGCGATGAACATGACCAAAAAGCTCTTCCATGTCTGCATCCTGGAGCCGAGGACTGGCAGGACTGGGGCGAAGGGTGAGGGGTACCTACCCATGGGGATGTAAGGTGGCATCAGCAGCGGTGGGAAGCCGAGGGAGATGCTGGTCATTCCCACCTCTGCAGCTCCGTAAGAGAGTAGCAATTAGTGGCTGCATGCGTTGTGAGAGAGGGCTGCCGAAGCTGCGTTTGGACAACGCGCTGGGGCTCGTGTGTGATTCTTGGGGTGTCCCGGGCAGGGCCAGGAGTTGGATTCGATGCTACTCACGGGGCCTTTCCAATTCAGGATATTCTGTTATTTTGCGAAGCCCACAGGGGCAAGCTTGGACGACAAGGTGTGAGGTGTCATCCACGACCATGATTCCCAGCCGGGACCCCGCGGGCAGAGGCAGCGGGCCCTCACGGCCAGGCTCCCCGCCCCGCGGGGGGGCGGCTCCTCCCGCCGCGCTTACGGCCAGCGCGGCCCCGCCCGGCGCG